>JARQZK010000097.1:47500-125000 GCA_030704885.1 Cynegetis impunctata
TTCACAGCTTGTGATTTCAATTGATTTCTTTTGCTATCGCGTTTTTATCTTGGAATTTCATTCGTTTTTGAGTATTTACGAGTATTGCGCTTCTCTACAGTCTGTACAAGTTCAGTTACATGGCTGAAAATGTGAATGAATTCGGTGAATGTTAGGAAGATGCTATTTGGCTTTCAAGTGTTTTTTCTCACAGTTGCAATTTTTATGGAAAAATTTCATGCATTTATTCCAGCTTTGTGAATCTCTTCAGCCCCTCTAGATTGACTCCTGACCTGTAAGTCTGCGAGTCCAAAAAAACAGTTGCCAGGCGTTTTACGAAAATTACTTTTCGGCAATCGCATGGGACATTAAATTAATAACAAAATTAAAAGCATTTTAATTCTTCTTTATTTGAATATTTATATTGAAATTCGAACAAACGCTGATGTTGAAGGGATTCAGTTTGTTTGAAATACTTGGTATATTTAAATTACTGTTGTTAAAATTCAATCACGTGGAAGAATTGATCCTTAGCAATATTCAGATAGTTTTATTTTGTTTGGGTTGAGATAGTGGCATATTACGACATCTAATATTATTTACTCTAATCTTCGATAGAGCTTGTGAATACTTATAAATATAACTCGGATAAATAATTTTTGAAAGTAGGTCAAATATAGATATTTTTTAATCGAATTTGAATATATTTGTTCAAATGTCTTTTAGAGCTGATGCTCAAGTAACATCAGCTCAAAAGGAAATGGCAGCTGTTTTAATCATCTTGTTATATTTCTTGAATGGTACTTTCTGAAATCGGAATGATTCGTCAAATTTCATTGCTATAATTAATATAGGTCAAGAACTATATTCTACTATTTTGGTAGTATTGTATCTCGTCAGTTTGTGTAATCGTGGTTAAGTGATTTTACAGCGTTCTGAAGATAACAAGACGTCATCAATGAGGAATGAAAGTGGACAATATTTAATTCAGAAATCTCGGAGCAAAAGAAAATATATTTTCTGCAGTACACTTGAGTACACGTATTTGTTTTTCAAAAAACTTATGTATGTGTCAATTAGATAAAACGTTTCAAACATACTATCAGAAAAGTTTTATAAATTTGACGAATTACTCAATGTGGAACTGTTCAATTTATTTTCTGCTAAATAACCAGTGTATCACAGGTTACTTATTAGGACATATAAGTTTGGTTTCACCTAAATTTCTGCATTCAAATATACAGTATGTCCTCGGATGGGGTTGAAAATTTTTGCTTGCTCCAAAGCTGTTGAATTAGTTTTCACCGTTTCTATTTTCTTTCCGTTTCAGACAAATATTCAAAAATAGGTCGATTTAATGGACCACAAAAATTACTTCTCGTTTTTATGGCAACCGTTAATATGACTTTTATTCAATCAATTATGTTCTTATAACAATGTTGTCGAAGGAGCAACGGATCCTCTTAGTAAAAGAACTTAAGAAAAAATTAAATCGACTTGAAAAAATAAAAAAAAAGCAATAAAACAAGCACTGAACAGCTCGACATAACTGAATTACAATAACTGTTACCTACCTATTAATTTAAATGAAATATCAATATATGTGCTCTCTACTGATTAGGTGCCAAGCCCAAATTCAATATTACCTACTTATAATGTGCGAAAACAGATAAATACTTAGCGCATATAATAATAAAGCCAGAATAAGAGCTAAATGGGTTGAGGATTACCAATTAAGTCAGACTGCAAGATATTATAAATCATTGGAACCTCTCCCTCCAAGTATACCATGATTTCAATTTGAAAACGAAAAATCTTTCATTAGAGTGATATCCCGGCTGCGCAGTGGCCATGCAATTTGCCCACAATATTTGCACAAAATAAGAATAAAAGATAATCCTTTGTGTGATTGTGGGAAACTGGGAACACCTGATCATCTTTTGTTGGCCTGTAGCAACTTTCGCCACCACTTTAGCATATTTCTAAAACAACTTGGCAACCTCCTTAAATTTTATCAGCCATTTAATCTAGGTTTCATTTTACTACGGAAAAATCTGAACGTCTATAAACTGTTGTACAAGTGGATATGTTCGACCGGTCTATACTTTTAAGCTGTGTTGAATTTGAACTGTGTTATATTTGAACTATGTTATATTTGATCAGTGTTATATTTGAACTCTTTGAATGTACTAGTTAGGATGTATTGTTAAATAATTGTTGACTGATGACAGAGTAATCAAGGTCATTTGCAGCGACAACGCTGTTTTTGAAATAAAAAAATAATATTTATCTAAAACTGTCAAGTAATTACTGTGATTTGACACTTTTTTGAATGTCATATTGATGTATATTGCTGCACTAGTGATTTTTACAGGTTTTCACTTTGAAAACCTGCTTATTAAAATGGGTGCGATTAGCAAAGCTAGACCTAGGACCAAGATAGTTTTTCGTTTCATGACTTTTTATGATGCTTGGCACCAAAAACAGAATTTCATATATATATATATATATATATATATATATATATATAAATATATATATATATATATATATATATATATATATATATATATAAATATATATATATATATATATATATATATATATATATATATATATATATATATATATGTTCATATGTATGTATTAGCTTATGTATTTTAGCATTGTTAACACGATAAAGAGCGCAATTTTGAAGAAATAGGGTTGAAAATTTGTAAATAGGTAGTTTCGCATGATATCTTGAATGGGATTGGTTTTGGTTAGAATTGGTTGAGGGGTTGACCCCCCTGAGGGTCAACCCCTAGTTCAAACACCTAGTTAGACAAAAACAAATAGAAGCATGGAGAGCCTACTGTGAGGAAGTCGAAGACTACTCAGAGGCCGCTAGGCTTTGTAAAATCCTCGCTAAAGATCGAGACACAAATTTAGGTCTACTGAAGAAAGAAGACGGCACCACAACTGCTGATCTTCGTGAAAGCCTAGAGTTGCTTATGCAAACTCACTTCCCCAATTCCGTGGGGGAAGGAATGGCCAACTGAAACTGAAACTTCAGACTTGGAGTGGCAGCAAGCCAACCAAATAGTTACTGAAGACAGAATAGGCTGGGCAATAAAGACCTTCTCACCCTTCAAATCACCAGGCATTGACGGCATATACCCTGCCTTGCTACAGTGGGGCTTGGGCGAATTAATGCCGCACCTGATGAGGATGTTCAGGACGTGCTTGGCGCGCCGGTACATACCACAACCTTGGAGGGAGGTGAGGGTGGTATTTATTCCTAAGACAGGTAGAATGGATTACACCACACCCAAAGCATACCGACCAATTAGTCTGACCTCGTTTCTGCTGAAAACAATGGAGAGACTATGCGAACGATACCTAGGGATGCTATTTTGAATACACAACCACTGCATCCCAACCAGCACGCATATACCCCAGGCAGATCCACCGACACAACCCTCCATCTGGTTGCTGGTCGGATTGAGGAATCTCTGGACAACAAAGAGTCCACCCTGGGGGTGTTCATAGACATTGAGGGTGCGTTTGACAAAACAACCTTCCCCAAAATTGAATCCGCACTGGCAGACAGAGGTGTTCCTCAGACTGTCAGGGGCTGGATCTCAAACATGCTCTCAAAAAGAGCTGTTAGAATCAGTGTAGACAACATCGTCGTCAGGGGAATGGTCGCGAGAGGCTGTCCGCAGGGGGGTGTCCTATCTCCGCTGCTATGGAACCTAGTTCTCGACAGCCTCTTGCGCCGCCTCTGCGATGAGGAATTCTACTCAATTGCATACGCAGATGACTTAACGATACTGCTAAGTGGAAAATTTGAAGGAGTTCTGTGCGACAGAATGCAGAGAGTCCTGAGAATAATCGAAAAATGGTGTGAGGAGAACTCTCTATCAATCAACCACAGAAAGACGGAGATGGTTCTCTTCACAAAGAAAAGGAAACTGGGGCCATTAAAAGCACCTGTTCTCCTAAACACAGAATTAAGTTTCATGTCAGAGGTCAAATATCTGGGAGTGACCTCTGACGCCAAACTCACTTGGAATCTTCACCTGGAGAGAAGACTAAAAAAGGCACACATCTCCTACGGACAGTGCCGCAGGATCATGGGGAAAATCTGGGGACTAAAACCCAGGGTGGTCATGTGGATATATACTGCCATCGTGAGACCGATGATAGCCTATGGAGCCGTTGTCTGGTGGCCTAAAAGCCAACAGGCAACAGCAAAACTCAAACTTGGGCAGATACAAAGGACCGCGTGTCTGAGTGTGACCGGAGCTATGCGAACAACACCAACTAGGGCAATAGAGGTGATGCTATGCCTGTCACCTTTGGATATTTATCTACAAGAAGTGGCCTTGGCAACTATGGCACGCCTTGAGACTATTGGTATAAAGCCAGAAGTAGGATGTGGGGAGACTAGACGTCACCTGTGGCTTGAGGCTACTAACACGATGCCCCTGCTACAGGTTAAGGCAGACAGTTTTCCCCCGCGATTTGTTTTTGACAAATCCTACTCAATACACACAAACAGTGGAAATGAGACCTCCGATGAAGGAACGATCAATATTTTCACGGACGGATCAAAGCGAGAAAGAGGAGCAGGCTGTGGAATATATTCGAGACACCTGCGATTTCAACTTGAGTGGACCATGGACAAATGTGCCAACATAGTTCAGACAGAGCTAACGGGCATAACCATAGCCGCGAACGAGATTGCTCGTAGGAACATAACGAACAAAACCATTAAAATCTACACAGATAGTAGACAATCATTACTGGCCCTGAAGAATCATAAAATAACTTCACAGTCACTATGGGAATGTCATCAAGCACTTGCGGGTGCAGCCCACACAAACCAAATTATGGTGTGCTGGGTTAAAGGCCACTCGAGATGCAATGGCAACAAAAAAGCTGACGAATTGGCTAGAAAAGCAGCCGGCCTGAACATATTCGGTCCTGGCCCTTCCAGCCTACTACCGCTGACAGCAAAGTCACAAATGATGAGAGAGAACACCCATCAAAAATTCAAAATCCTATGGGATGAAACAACCACCTGCAGACTAGCCAGGGAACTTTGAAATTATCCCAATAAAGAGGCAGCAATGACTTACCTGTCGATGCCCAGAGGAAAACTACGCAATGTCGTGGGAATTTTAACGGGACACTGCCAACTTCGGAAGCCCTTATTTAATATGGGATTAAGCGACACACCTCTCTGCAGAGGCTGTGAACAGGAAGACTAGACAGTACAGCATGTCCTCTGTGAATGCTCCGCTGTCCTGTCACTCCGAGAATCCATTCTGGGTGAACGGTGGCCAACTTTAGCCATCTTGAGGGAAATCCCCCTAGGTGCAATCACCCTCTTTTTCAAACGACTGGGATGGTTGGGAGCCTAGGCTGGTGATGTTCCCGGGGAGGATGCACAAAGGGCCCAATGGGGCCTAAGTGCTGTGGTCTTGACTGCACTCCCAAAAATACAGAATACAGAATACAGACCCCCCTGAGGGTGAAATAAATCTTGTTTACAGAATAAATGGAGCAATTTTGTAGCAATAGGGTTGAGAGTTTGTAAATAGGTAGTTTCGTATGATATCTTGGATGGGATTGTTTTTGGTTCGAATTGGTTGTGGGGTTGACTCCCCTGGGGCGGAAATAAATCTTGTTAACAGGATAAATGGTGCAATTTTGCAGCAATAGGTATCAGAGTTTGTGAATAGGTAGTTTCGTAATATATCTTGGATGGGATTGGTTTTGGTTCGAATTGGTTAGGGGGTTGACCCCACTGAGAGTTAAATAAACGTTGTTTACAGGATAAATGGTGCAATTTTGTAGCAATAGGGTTGAGAGTTTGGAAATAGGTAGCTCCGTATGATATCTTGGATGCGATTGTTTTTGGTTCGAATTGAATGGGGAGTTGGGAGTTGGGAGGAAATAAATCTTGTTTACACGATAAAGCTCTCAATTTTGGAGTAATAGGGTTTGTCAGTAGGTATTTTCGAAAGATATCTTGGATGGGATTGGTTTTGGTTCAAATTGGTTGGATGGTTGCCCCCTTGGGAAGAAATAAATAATGTTTACATGATAAAGGGCGTAATTTTAGAGTAATAGGATTGAAATTCTGTGAGTAGGTAGTTTCGTATGATATATTGGATGGGATTGCTTTTGGTAGAAATTGCTTGGGGGGTTGACCCCCCAGGAGGGGAAATAAATTTTGCTTACACGATAGGAGGCGCAATTTTGGGTCCATAGGGTATCTATATTGTAGCTCTATGTCAGATATTCTATTAGGAGTTATTTTGGTCTTTGGACTGGATTTAAACCTATAACAGGACTGAAACTTCTTATCTGCCAAAAAACATTTAAATGCGAAGGCATGCGTTTTATTAATTCAAGTAAAATTACTTCAATAAAATCCACACATTTTCCTTCAATTTCTTCAACCTCTTCAGATAAAATACAATTAGCCGTTAACTCATTTTCAAACTCAGAATATTATATTTTATAAGTGGAAATAGAAACACAACTAAAAACGACTAAGCGCAAGCAAGTGACGAAGCAAGAGAGAGAATATTAACTCTGTTGTCTATTTATAAGCTATTTGTTTTATTTATTCAGTTTTATATGAGAGATTTTTTATTTATTAGTTTTTATTAGAATAAATTTTTTCATTTTTCCAAAATGATTTTCAATGAACATTTGTTTTCCATTATACTTTTCTAGGTAAAAAGACAGAAAAAGCTGTATATTCCTGTCTTTTTTTCACGTATATTTATTTTAGTACTTTGTAAAAAACAAGCCACCTCAAGAATTTATTTAGCCCCTCTAGAAAGCAGTGCGGCTACGGCCCTGGATTACAGCCAACTTGCTTTTAATTATTTGTGGAAAAACTGCCATGAAGTGAAATATCAATAATATACTTTTTATACGCCTCAGAAAATGAGGTCACAGCTTTATTATATATTATTGTATTATATATATTATTGTATTGTTGATTGGACATTTCAAAAAACTGTTGTTTCCAAAGTTTGTTGAAAAAAATGGCTGATTCTGCTGAAATTTTGGAAAGAGCAAGCCTCATAAGTTCCGAATTGCTGCCAACAAAATCAAGAAGAAGGTATGAAGTTGAGTTGAAACGATTTATGGAATGGAGACCGGTCAATAATGTCGAAACCTTCTCGGAAAAGTCAGTAATGGATATTTTCAAGAACTTTCCAAAAAATATGAATTCTTGACAATGTGGACGACTTAATCGATGCAAATCACAACATAGATCTTGGAAGCTATAGAAAGTTGCACGAGTTAATCAAACGAAAATCTGAAAACTACGTCCCAAAAAAGTACCTCCAAGAAGACGATTTTGGCCGGTTTTTGACGACAGCATCAGACGACAAATATTTACTTATCAAGGCGATAGAGAAAAATTATGTTATCTTAAAATAGAAGACATGAAAGATTTCGGCAGTGCTCTGCTGCTGATCAAACTGATGAATACTAAAACGAAAAAACTGAGGTCCTTTACAGTTTCAGGAAACCTTTATACCGTCCTGAAGAAGCACTATGCTTTTCTCCCTCTCACACAAGGTTTTTTTTGAACTATCAAAACGGAATACGTACAAGTCAAAACGTTGACATTAACAAAATTGTCAACATGGCTAGAGGAATTGTCAAGTTTTTGATGTTATAGAATCCAGAATCTTACATGAGACAATGTTTTCGGTTTTCATCAGCCTCAGTCTGAATTATGGCTCAGATCTGCTACCTCTCAAACTACATGGAGGGTGGAAATCCAGTACAGTTACAGAGAACAATGTTGATGACTCTTCGAGAAATAAAATAGAAGTTTCAAAAAAGATAGAGTCGTCAGTGTATTCTGCTCTCATGAAATCGGAATAAGGATCGTCTGCTGGGATGGAACAGGAAAACGACGACTATGCTTTGGAGAACTGTGCTGATAACGTTCCACCAAAAATATTCTCAATTACAGAAAAAAAGATGCAAAATACTACTGATTTTCAAGACGACATTTTAAAGGAATGCTCCAATGTTACCAGAAATATTAAATACTAGTTGTTTTACTAGTTTTAACAGTTTTCTTAGGAAGAACGAACTTCACAAAAAAAAAATAGGATGTGTGACTTGTTTGAGTCCCTCTTTGCACACTCGCAGGAATTTGTGGATCTCGTCTTCGGCTCAATCCATCAATTTGTTTCGCTTGTGTGAAAATAGTAGTTTTCAAACCATGTTGTTTGATATACTGTTATCCACTGTACTATAAAACATTCATCATATATGTGTTTCCTTCTTAAATGGAGATACCATATAATAGAAGCCTTAAGTTAAGTATCTAGGAATAATCCTGGATATCAAGCTTGTTGCATGTTGATATATCGCGGCTAGTAAAGCAATAAGGACTTTTATGGAGTGTAGAAGTATATCTGGCGAGACTTGGGGCTATAACCCGAAAATACTTCGATGGATTTACGTCATGATTTTGAGATCAATAATCACTTATGGCATGCCAAACCAGATCAGACAAGTACGAGGAAAACGACAAGTACAAAGATTGGCCTATGTGTGTATTACGGGAGCTATGAGAACGTCACAACTAGGGCACTTGAGATCATAACAGATCTTACATCTCTACATCTAGTGATTGAAAGGTTAGCCCATGAGGCCATGCTCAAAATATCTGAGGAAGATAAAAGTACTGAGTACAGGTCAGAAAAATAAGCATTGAGAAGTACTTCACTTTTACGATGAAAAGAAGGAGACATGTGAAAGGGAATATGGTATATAGATGGTTCAAAAACCACGATAGTAGCTGGCGCTGGAGTATATGGAGCAGGAATCAAGTGCGCACTATCGTTAGGCTCCTGTTCGAATGTCTTTCAGGCAGAAATACTCGCAATCAAAAGATGTGTAGATATGAACCTAGAAAGAAACTATCAGAAATGCAACATAGTGATCCATTCTGATAGTCAAGCTGCTATCAAAGCACTGCGCTCCCATGACATCGATTCAATGACAATTTCTATATGTATATGAACAAGACGTGACATTAGATGTCCAGTACATACCCGAGTAGATGTAATAAAATATGAGGGGCATTATTCTGATCTTGAATTCATTTTCAGCATTGAAGTTATGATGCAGGTATAATAAAAAATAGAGTATGATACACATGCATAAGTGCCTTTAAAGCTCTTTGCGCGTGCTTTCAATGTTCACTCATACACTTGTATCATAATATTCTATTTATAAATAATAATAAAAGCACGGACAGTTGTAGATAAAGCTTATGTGTTTACTTGACTCGGCCTGCCGCCTCGTCATGTAATTCTTACAGGCGTGCGTTAATAATGTCTATACCCCACTTGTCCTGTGTTTTTAGTGCCTTTTTGTTATTTCGGTTTAATTTATTTTCCTATTTTTTATATTTTTCCATTTTAGCGTGAAAATATACATACGCAGTGAATACGGAATTAGAAAACTACTATAATATAAAAAATTGCCCGATTATAGTAGGTAGGTACAACTTTAAATTTCTCAGATTATAACGCTACTTAGTCCAAAACACTACTTATAGGCTCTTGGACCATATATTATTAAACTGAGTAATTGATAAACCGAGTTTAATTTGACATTTTCGCTTGCACCAAAATATAAACGGCATTTAAGCCGTCTTAAACCCCGCATAAACCAAGTTTAGTTAAACGACGTTTTATAATGAAACGGTGCAAGAGCCTGTTAGTAGTTTCTGCCGACAAATGGCAGTATAATCTCCTAACTCATCAAATCATCAAATCGTCAATTGGTGCAAACTCATGAGTATAGACTTTCAAACAAAAAAAGATTTTTTGAAATTGTTCCACTATTGACAAAAATATCGGTGAACATACATATAAAGAATAAATACCTTTTTAGTAGTCGGTTGATAAAGATGAAGCAATATCGAGTTATGGAAAAAAAGAAGGTCCAATCATATCATGATGAAAAATTGCACACCTTACTATAATTTCAGCAAAATATTCTCGATTTAGCTACCATTTATCAAAGAATACCACATCTGGTAAAAATATTGTTTTCCATGATTTGAGAGCTCATTTACAAGCAGAAAACCAAACGTTTCACAGGATCTCCTGCCGCCGCCATTTTCACGTAGATATTTGTGTTTTCATGTATATATATATATATATATATATTTATATATATATATATATATATACAGGGTCACTCACGGTGGATGGTAGTTTAGATGTTTAAATATGGCTAAATAATCCGATTTTTATAGAAGCTTTTATTTCGGTTTAGGTATAGGATCATAATGTATCATTTGAAAGAAATTTCAATTTTCTTTGTATTTAGCGTTAAAATACTGAGTAATGAGCATTCACTAGAAGCTATGTTTTGCACAAAAAAATAAGTAAACCATTTAATTTCTCAAAAACATCTGGAGATAGGTATAGAGAAGCAAAAAATTTCATAGTTGCTACTACTTTTTAGTATAAGCGGCAACGCCGCAGCGCCACTATTATTTTACATCGATAGAGCAAAATCAATTACCCATGAAACCAAATTTTCAGAATAATCTCATGTTCCGTTCTCCGTAAACGTCTAACCTACCATCCACCGTGAGTGACCCTGTATATATATATATATATATATATATATATATATATATATATATATATATATATATATATATATATATATATATATATATATTTCCCGGTACATACTGTCATCTCCAGCAGCTCCTATCAAACCAAATGAGCTGAAATTTGACATCTGGGTTTGTTTTCGTGTTAGAACTAAATTTTTCCAACCGCAGCCATTTTCACGTAGATATCTCTTGCTTTTCAGTAGCTTTTGAAAATTTGCTCGACTGCACAGCTTTTTGCAGGTTGAATTAGAAGGTTGAAACTTGGTACGTTGATTGAGTTCATGTTAAAATACGAACCTTTGTGGATTTAAACCTTTTTTCTCAACCACGCTGCACTTCGCGGAGACTATTCTATTCGAATGGCATCTCGACCTGCTTCGCTATCAGTACGCTAATTTTTCATATTTTTTAAAATAAAATAAATTATTTTCTAAATTTTATTACGGTTAGCTATAAGAGCGTGATTCTTCAAACTATAATTTATTTCATTCGAATCGCATCTCGACGCGATGCACTCTGCACGAAAAATAACACCTCAGTGACGGAACTTGTAAAAAATGTACATTACCCAACTTATTAATTACTTTTTCGTAATTCCATACTGTTATTTTGATTTAACGGTATTCAGATGACAATTGAAAAGTTAGTGTTAACAGCCTACGGCCGTTAAAATTTTTTAACGGCCGGCGGCCGTTAAGAAATCACTTGTTCAAATTTATATTTCAAAACTTCATTCTGCTTACAATAACAACATTGAAATCTTGGCCCACAGCGAGTTGGGAGAATAAACCTCTGATTTTCATTTCGCATAGGCTAATAATACATCTTCATTAACCACCTTTACATTCTTGCTTTTACGCCACATTTCTAAATTTTCATATTCTTTTTGATATCGCTCTTGAGTTATTTTCAGCCGTTAATCAACACTCGCTGCACTGCACATGATTCTCCCAATATTTCTAAAGGAATTTGATTTTGTTCCTCAATTTTATCAATTTCATCCATGGTCGTCGTTAAAGCGAACTTGAGAACACAAAAAACTGACGTTGTTTATAAAATTGTCAAACTGTTCCATGACAACATAGTGCACGACGTTGGGATTTTTCTTTAGAATTGCGAGGTACAGGGTTTTTTCTTTCTTCGGAATCAAAATATAATCTTTCAAGGGGATTACGAAAAGTCTTTAACGACACACGGCCGATTCGGTTAGTTATAATCCTCGGCTGCGCCTCGGATTACAATATCCAACCTCATCCGTTATTTGCTACATATCGGCCTTGTTACGTTAATAACTATAACTACTGAAAGTCATAGACGTATCCTAGCACCCAGGTGGTTACTGTACCTCTGCTCCACAAGGCGTGTATGCATCGTTATTTTCATCGAGTGCAGTCTTAGTTTTTTTTTATGCTATATCTAGCAGATAGTCGAGAATTTCTTCAGGAAAATGTTGAATAAATTGCTGGATAACTCGACTGGTTTCTTTATGTTTATGAAGGCATTCCTTACTCTTTTGAAAATATTGCCATTTATTTGGACATAATTCATTGAACAAATACTCTGGTAACGGTTGATACTAAAACGAGAAATAATTTTTGGGGCTTAAATAATTTTCAACTAAATCCACCTATTTTTACGAATTTTTCTTTAACGGAAAGTAAAATTGAGATGGTGAAAACTAATTCAGTCGTTTTGGAGGAAGCAAAAACATTTTTCTCGTATAGGTAATGAAAAATAAGAAAGTTTTTGCGACAAAATGCATATAGCAATTTCTTTCCTTTTAGTTCTTTTAGTCACCTCAAGTAAACAACACTGACGACATCGTCGTTCAATATTGAAACAGTTGTAATGTTCTTTAGGTGATTTCTAGTGATTTTCCTTATTCATAATTTATATATATTGGCGTATGTTTATTTTGAAGTGAAATTTTCAATTAGAAATTTAATAAGCAGGCTCTATTGGAAGGTTTTTTCGTGAATTTTCTAGGTTTTGTGATAATCGATCTTGACCCACAAGGTCATTTTATAAAATTTACAATATTACCCTGCAATGTCTATTATTATTTTATAAATTGAAATATTTTTGATTATAAGAAAATTTCTGCGGTTTTATTGTTCCTCGCTTTGATAACGATTTTAGTAATCTTTCAGATAAATGTGTATATTTAGGTGAGCAAAAATTCTTAATAGTATCAATTATGATAAAATTATTTATGTAGAATATCGATAGAACGAGCTCTTATTTCATCACAATCATTTCAGAAGAGATACCGTTTTTTCTATTAGCTCTAGGAATATTGATGTACGCAGTACTTACCATATTTACGTCCACATCTGGTCGGTTGTTTTAATCTCATCTCTTCGAAATTCGAAGAATTCTGCCATTTTCCTTCAACATCTTGCAACGGTCAGTTCTTCAAGCTTTCTTAAGAACTGAAGTGATTTTAATGAATTTGAGGTGAGTTTTCTATTGATTTTGGAATATAAAATATTATAGCTGTAGTATTTGGATTTTAGATGTTCCGAGTCCTCATTTTGATCGGGATTGCGGTGCAAGGAAACGCTTTTTTAGGATCACTGTTTTTGGCTAACAATGGAGGCGAATGTACAGAAGAGCAGTTCAAATGTGTGACCGTTGATCATTGCATCGGAAAGGATAAAAGATGCGATGGAACTTATGATTGTAAGGACCTTTCGGATGAGGAGGATTGTGGTGAGTTCGAACAGATTCATAAAAATAACAGAATGGTTGGATATTCGTGATTTTTATTGTTTTTTACATACAGCAGGTATAATATTTGTAATGGGAAAAAAAGAGTTCACAATATATAATTTTTATGCAATATGGGAAGAATGAAATGGAAAGCTAAAATAAATGTAGAGTTTCAGCAATAATAGGATCGGTTTTTCTAAATTCTTTTTCATTTCAGCGTATATATCGAAACTGTTTTATCTGTTTTATGATCTGATTATTGAGGAATATCTGATAAATTCAATGAATAAGTATTTATAATATAATATATATATATATATATATATATATATATATATTTATATATAATATATATATATATATATATATATATATATATATATATATATATATATATATATATATATATATATATATATATATATATATATATATATATATATATATACAGGGTGTTCGGCACATGAAGCGCAAACATTTTTTGGGGTATTGTTGTGGTCATTTGCTATCATTTCTCTTTGGACCCTGGGTCCTAAGACTCACGGTTGAGGAGATACAATTTTTTGAATTTTTTTCTCAAATTTCCTAGAATTCCGCCTTTAAACTTTCATAAGTTTTTTATAAATACCTGTAAAAGACAAATTTTTTCAACTGAATATTCTGTGAAGTATGTTTTTTCAAATAGTTCATAGTTTTCATGACTACTGTTGGTACCAAAGGCGCATACGAGGAATTTTATTCCACAAATTTAGTGATTAAAATGAATCAACTTAAAAATTCGATATTGAAAAAAGTAACAACAATTGAGAGCTTCACTTTCCTTTAAAAACTTCTTTACTTAATAAAATTTTTAACGGTATGCTTCTCATTGATAAGAAAAAACATTTCAGCTTCAAATTGCGGATATTCCTTCAGAAAGACGGAAATCGTTCGGACTTAGTGAGGAAAATAATTTCATTTTTAGGATCGTTTATTTGAACAAAGGTTAAACCTAATAATAATTTAATATATAACTGTTCTCTGGTTATAAATTTTGTTCGAACTGTTCTCCCTTGTTCCTAATGCACGTCTGGCACCTCTTTCTTACTTCAGTAGTTACCGTAGCTAGTTATTTGTAGAGAAATATTTCTATTTTTGCTCGAACAAAATATGATTTTAATATCGTTTATTTGAACAAAAAAGAAACTAATAATATTTTATACCTACCTGCTCTCTTGTTGCACATTTTGTTGAAAAAAAAAATTTGTTTGTTGAAGCAGAAATATTTTTTTTTTCGAACAAAATGTGTACCAAGAGGGCAGACAGGTATTAAATTATTATAAGTAGTAACTTCTGTTCAAATAAACGATCATAAAAATAAAATTATTTTCTTCAAGTCCGAACGATTTCCGTCTTTCTGAAGGAATATCCGCAATTTGAAGCAGATATGTTTTTTTCTTATCAGTGTAGCATACCATTAAAAAGATTATTAAATAAAGAAGTTTTTGAAGGAGAGTAAAGCTCACAATTGTTGTTACTTTTTTCAACTTTGAATATATATATATATATATATATATTTATATATATATATATATATATATATATATATATATATATAATATATATATATTATATATATAATATATTATATATATATATATATATAATTATATATAATATTATATTTTTTTTTTTTTTTTTTTTTTTTTTTTCGAGCTTTATTTATTGAAATTTACAATCTACTTTATAAAGTATTGAGTAAATGTTATGAATGTATAGATTATTAATTTGATAATCAAATCAAGTCGTTTGGCCAGGTCCGTTGTAGCCTTCGTAAATTGAATGCATTTTCTGTCAGTTGATCGATCAGTGGTTGGCATGTCCTCCTAGCTTCTGGGTGGTATTTTCGTCGAGAATTTTTCTACTTCAGTGGTGACATATGTGATTTTTAAATCATCATGGATGGTGAGGTTGGAAACGTACCAAGGCGCATTTACCAATGAAACGTAATATTTTGGACTGAAGTCTTTGGATAATTTGAATATTCGATGCTTTAGCACAACCCCAGAATTGGATGCCGTATGTCCATATTGGTTTTATGATTGCCTTGTAAATAAGGATTTTTTTGAAGATTGAGTTTGATTTCTTGCCTATGAGCCAATAATTTGTCTGATTTTCAGATTTATTTGGGTTTTTCTTAGCTAGAATATGTTGTCTCCAATTGAAGGCGGTGGTCTAAATGTATGCCGAGTACTTTGCTTTGGTATCAACTGGTATTTCCTTTTCGAATATTTTGACAGGAGGGCATGTGGTTTTTCTTGTTTGTAAAGATCACTTGTACTGATTTACTGTCATTAATGTTGAGTCTCCATTTTCGGTGCCACTGTCCAAGATCATTTAAATGTTGTTGCAGATTTTCAGAGGCTGTTTCGGCGTTTTCGTGAGATGCAAGTAAGGCTATATCGTCTGCAAAAGAGGCTATTGTGGTGTTCCTATTTTCTGGTATGTCTAAAGTATATATGATATATAGAAGTGGTCCCAAAATGCTTCCCTGAGGGACTCCGGATTCGACTTTACAAGGGGTGGATATTGCTTCTCCGTATTTCACAGCAAAATGACGGTCTGCTAAGTATGATTTCAGAATCATGTAATATGGTTGTGGGAGGAGTTGCTTAAGTTTGTAAAGCAGTCCGTTATGCCACACCTTGTCGAATGCTTGGGACGAGTCCAGAAATACTGCTGAGCAAAATTTTTTCTCTTCGAGACTTGCTGGGATGGTGTTCACTATGCGGTGGATTTGATGTACTGTCGAGTGTTTCTCTCAAAAACCTAGTTGATGGTTCGGTACTAATTGGTGCATGTCCATGCCATCTTTCAGCCTTTTTAGAAATAATTTCTCGAATAGTTTTCCAAGGATTGGCAGCAGACTTATGGGTCTATATGATTCCACTACGTGTTCTGGTTTACCTGGTTTGGCTATCATTATAACCCCAGCATACTTCCATATGATAGGAAAATAGGATGTGCTCATCATTCTATCGTATACTGTGGTGAGTAGCACAACTACTTTTTTGGGTAAGTTTTTCAAAATTTCCGCGGTTATGAGGTCATATCCGGGTGCTTTTTTGTTTTTTAGCTTTCTTATCTCATTGGCCACTTCAGTCGGTGTGAACGGTTCAATCGGTACAGACATCTGACATGCAACATCCAGAAAGGATTCAACATCAGCATCGCTGATGCCAGGATAGGGATGTATATATATATATATATATATATATATATATATATATATATATATATATATATATATATATATATATATATATATTGATTGAAAAAAACGTTTCGCCACGAAATTCGTGACTTTTAAAAAAAAATTTTAAGTAGTGAAAGCTATGACAATCTTTCAAAAATTGTAACTTTGCTCCCTAAAAAGTCAAGTGTTGTGATGAAACTTTAACTTATCAATCAAATATGCTCAAATATGAAATTCGTGCGGTCTCAAAACTTTTTTTTGGTTTTCAAACTCTAATGTCGTTTTTTCGCGCGACGTGCATCGAGTCGAGATGGAATTCACACCTTAATAGCAATCCGGAATACAAATTAGAGAATAATCCATTTTATTAATAGAACAATTCGCAAAGTGCATCTTCTAAAAGAAATATCTACGTAAAAATAGCGATGGTCGGGAAAAAATACCCAAATTTTTGATAGTTTCGTTCTGTCTCGAAAACAGCCCTAGATAAAAATTCTGCTCATTTGGTTCGAAGGGAGCCCCTGAAATTAAGAAATTAATTAAATATGCCTCATTTGATATATTGAATTTTTGTTGCAATATTATTATTATTATATATATTATCTATCTTATTTACCTAAAATGCAATGTGTTTGTTTGTTTTGAACTTTTATATTATAGAATGACATAATATATCATCATCACTTCACTGAGGTATATTTTATCTCTCTTTCATTGGATTAAGGAAGAAGTAAACATATGATTTACGCGATTCTGACGGGGCTTTCGTCATTGTCATAATTAGTAAATTAACTGTATATGATTAATCTATTAGTTTTGATAAAATAATTATTTCATGCATGATTAACCTTCACATTATTATGATCATGTAGGGAGAAATTAATTATCTATGGCGTTGTACGAATATGAAGTCCTTGCCGATAATGAATATTATCAAACCGGCAGTGAATGACTGTTGTGTCTAAAGTCGGAAGGAATGGTAAAATAATGGTAGACCTATATCGTAATCTATTTTTATTTATGTCTCTGGGATTTGTTGGTTTATTTCGCGTTATAAGATCATATTTTCTTTTTCGTATAGAGTTGCATAAGATGACCATATACATTAAAGTAATTCAAAGTGTTTTAACTTTTTCTCGTATTAGTTATATGTTCGTTTCAATTTTGGATATTTTATGAGAACTTTGCTATTCACAAAAACATGAGATTTGAGTTTGAAAAATGTATTGTGTCAAAGAGTTGACGTTTCACAACGAAATTCGTGATTTTTTCAAAAAAATTGATAATAGAAAATTACCTGTGTAAAATTAAGTCTGTAATTTATTTTTGTATCTATTGTACAGCTGTATAGTCCCGTTTGGGGACATTAGTAGGCTTAAATAAATAAAAAAAAAAAAAAATAATTCTAATTATATATATAAATATATATATATATATATATATATATATATATATATATATATATATATATATATATATATATATATATATCAATTCATGAATTTATTGGCTGTTATAGGTGTATTGAAATTGAAACAAACTCAAATAGTTAGTACGTTTCGGAGGTCTTTCCTCCTTCTTCAGCAATTAAAAGAGCATATATATTGTCTATTCAAATGATAAAATGATTTTTATTTAAGACAAAACTGCAGTTTTCACGTCTTTTGACGTTTCTCAAACGCTATATATATATATGCTCTTTTAATTGCTGAAGAAGGAGGAAAGACCTCCGAAACGTACTAACTATTTGAGTTTGTTTCAATTTCAATACACCTATAACAGCCAATAAATTCATGAATTGATATACTAGATAAAGATAGGTAACAAAAAAGTTGTTTATTTATATATATATATATATATATATATATATATATATATATATATGTATATATATTTTGAACATTAGAGCTATTTATGGCTAAACTTTGAGTGATTCTACATGGTTAATGTTTTTTTTTAAATCAATAGGCAGATTGCCTAAATGGCCTTGACCTGTGCCATCAGCAGACAATTTTTTTAATTTTAATTCTCCTTAGGTCTTATCGAGGATAGAAAAAACAAAGTAAACAACGATTCTCACAGTTTTAAACCTAAAGCATTAATAACATTAATAAAATCAAATAGGACTTCATAGACATTCATGTTTTCAAGTGACATAACATAAGGTTGTAAGGTTGTTGAAATTTCAAAATTTTATTCAGATTTGAATATAGGACTTTTCTATGATGGTGATAATTGCTGCATACTAACAACAAATGATCAATTGTACCTATTTCGCCACAATCGCATAAAGGAGATTCGTTAATACCTATTTTGTTCAAATAAGAAGGACATAAAGCATTACTGATTGGAACTCACTTGAATATAATATGATGAATATTAGTCCCTGAATTTCTGGGATAGTCTTGGATTAAAACATAGTGTCCTTTATTAATATATGTTCCAAAATGGATATGGATCATATCATGAGAATATTATAATATTCCATAATATTTTATTCGCACGTCTCTGTATCTTCATGAATGCATTCACTCATCTACACGCATGCTTATTATACGTTTATAGTCAACACACACACGCACACATCATCAGAATCAATCATCACACTCCTACATCTGAACACAGTTTATAGTCAACACACACACACGCACACACATACACATCATCGGAATCAATCATCACACTCCTACATCTGAACACAGTTTATAGTCAACACACACACACGCACACACACATCATCAGAATCAATCATCACACTCCTACATCTGAACACAGTTTATAGTCAACACACACACACGCACACACACACATCATCAGCATCAATCATCACACTCCTACATCTACACACAGTTTAAGATTGAAGCAGCACTTGTACGTGTAGTTGTCAGTTGTTGTCTATTGGACGCCCTCTGTGTTGCATTATCTTGATATAAAAATACGAAAGCAATAATATGAGGATGATGTTGGATGCTGGCCTTGCATATTTTTCAGTTTATAAAAAACAATTATAAAAGAAATTTACCACAACAGTTGAGGGTGAGGAGGAAAAGATGATTGACTAACACTATCTACTGAAATAACTCCTATTTATTATGGGGTTTTATGTGGAAAACGTCGTTAATATTACATATTTAGCGACATTGATGAACTATTTATTTTATGAAAATTTATTTAGAATAAACTGAAATAAGAATAATTTTCGTCAATTTTCACATAATGTATTGTCATACATAATTAAAATTACAAGTAATGTCTTTTTAAAGACAACAATCAAATATTTTAAACCTATTTTGTACATTACGTGGGTGAAGATTTCTGTGGTTCCCTTCCCATCTAATATCAACAGACCTGTCTGTTTATATTGGACTCAATAGCACGTAATTAATAACTGAAGACGGCCACAGCCGCAATGAGAAATTTTTGAAAAAAAGATAAATAGTACCCTATTCTTTGACTCTTCAAAATCAAAATTATTTGAACCTATTTCGAACATTACGTGGGTGAAGGTTTCTGTGGTTTCCCTTACCATCTAATAATAACAGATTTGAATGTTAATATTGGACTGAATAGCACGTAATAAATAACAAAGAACGGCCACAGCCGAAAAATTTTAGTGAAACAGAGTAGTCTGTTTCTATTCAAATTTTTTCAAATCAATAAATGTCAAAGAAATTTCAATTTTTTCAAAAGTTTTGATAAAGCCACGAATGTCGTGGCGAAACGTCAACTTTTTAATAAAATCGAGTTTTTAAAGATTCAACAAGCCTGTTATTGCTAATAATTATCAGAAGATTAGAAATAGTTCACAGGCAACAACAATTCGAATAAATAATATATATATATATATATATATATATATATATATAGGGGTATTGTGGGACACCCTGTATATATGTATATTTTATGTATATATTATACCTTACCTATATGAATTTTATCAATATATATAAAATATATAGTATAAATTATAATATATATATTTATATATATATATATATATATATATATATATATATATATATATATATATATATATATATATATATATATATATATATATATATATATATATATATAGGGGTATTGTTGGGGTCATTTGATGCCTTTCCAATGTTGTACCCTGGGTCCTAAGACTCACGGTTAAGGAGATATAATGTTTTAAATTTTTTTTCTCAAGTTACCGAAAATCCCGCCTTTTAACCCTCATAAGTTTTTTATTAATTCCTGTAAAAACACCATTCCTTCAAATAAATATTTTGTGATGTATGCTTGTTCGAATAGTTAGTAGTTTTTATTACAACTGACAGTACCAAAGACACATACGAGGATTTTTATTACACAAAAATCAGCGATTTTGTGAAAATGAATCAAATTCAAAATTCAATGTTGAGAAAAGTAACAACAATTGAGAGCTTCACTTTCTTCTAAAAACCTCTATACTCAATGACCTTTCTAACGGTATACTACATATTGATAAAAAAGAAACATTTCCGCTTCGGATTACGGATATTCCTTCAGAAAGACGGATTTAGAAAAACAATTTTATTTTTATGATAGTTTGTTTGAACAAAAGTTAAACTACTAACAATAATTTAATATCTAACTGTTCCCTAGTTATAAATTTTGTTGAACTGTTTTCCCTACCTAATGCACGTCTGACACTTCTTTCTTATTTCAACCGTTATTGTAGTTATTTGTTGAAGCAGAAATATTTCTTTCTTTTGTTCGAACAAAATTTGATTTTCTGATCGTTTATTTGAACAAAAGTTGAACTACTGACAACAATTTAATACCTATCTGCTCTCTTGTTACACATTTTGTTCGGAATTTTTTTTTGTTGAAGCACAAATATTTTTTCTGTCAAAATATGTAAAAATAGAGCAGTTAGGTATTAAATTATTGTTAGTAAGGTAGGGTGGGGCAAGTGCGCTATACATTTTGTCGAGTTCGCCTTTAAACAGCTACATAAAATCTGCTTTTTATGTTAGAGAGATTATTAGTTATGCATAAGAAACTTCTACCACTTCTGTATTGTTCTGTGTCATAGGATTCTGCGAAATTTACATGTTTCATAAACGAAAAGAAAAAAGGTCCCTAGTATGCACTTACTCCATAAAATGGGGTAAGTGCATAACCCAGCCTTCGAAACGTTACAAAGACTGATTAGTGCACGACGGGGCAAGTGTCAGATAGTTCGATTCCTGATGTTTGAATGGTTTTTGAATTTTTGAAAATTCAAAAATTCAGTTTGACAGCTTGTCGATCAGAAATTTACTGGGTGGTTAGAAAAAAATCAATTTAAAAATGTGATAAACGTTATATATTTATTTCCATTGAACAACTCAAACATTATACTATGAAAATTCAACAAAATCGCAAGACTTTTCATCACAAAAGGGTATCAGAATTATGTAAAAAGTTCAAAATTCTACAATACAACAATAAAAAAAAAATTCATCACTAAATGTTGTAACTAGGTAAATCAATATTAAAAATAGCTTCCCCTCGCCTAACAACTTTTGGTGATATCATTAGCTCATCTTTATCAAATTCAATGATCTCTTCCACGTAATGCTTGATCGTTTTCTTGCCCAAAAATTGAATGATGACCCAGTCACCAACAGCCATGTCATTAACTTTTTTAAAGTTTGTAGCATCTTCTCTCTGCTCTTTCTTCTTCTTCCATTTTTCTTAAGTAAGAATCGTAAGGGGGCAAGTGCGCAGCATCCTGCACTTGTCCCACTGTTGACTAGCGCACTTGCCCAGACACCTCCATTTTTTGAGGTAAGTGCAGAGTACCGCCTAACTCAGGTGAAATGAAGAAATCTAATTAAATTCAAGTTTTATTGTAGAACTACAACATTAAATGTCTGTACTTAGTATGAGAAATATGCAAAAAATTGTAAAATGTGGTGGATCAACTGAGATGACCTTGACTCCTTCCAACTTGACACACGAGACTAAACTACATGGTCACTTTGAAACCGCGCCAATACAGAAGCGCACTGCCCTGGAGCGCCTCTAGCGACAAAGTTTTTATGATTATAAAGTTCGCAACAGAACCTACAGATGATAGCTCTCTGACTCAAGCTTAACAGGACAAAAGAGAGCTACTATGCACTTACCCCGAAAACGCACTTGCCCCACCTTACCTTAGTTCAACTTTTGTTCAAATAAACGATCATAAAATCAAATTTTGTTCGAACAAAAGAGGAAAATATTTCTGCTTCAACAAATAACTAGCTACCGTAACGTTTGAAGTAAGAAAGAGATGTCGGGCATGCATTAGAAACAAGGGAGAACAGTACGAATAAAATTTGTCACATGAGAACAGCTAGATATTAAATTATTGTTAGCAGCTTAAATTTTGCTTAAATAAAGGATCATAAAAATGAAATTGTTTTCCTCACAAAGTCCGAACGATTTCCGTCCTTCTGAAGGAATATCCGCATTTGAAGCAGAAATGTTTTTTTTATCAATATATTTTCAAAAGAGAGTGAACCTCTCAATTGTTGTTACTTTTTTCAACATTGAATTTTGAAGTTGATTCATTTTCACAAAATCACTAATTTCATGGAATGAAAATCCTCGTATGTGTCTTTGGTACTGTCAATTGTGAAAAAACTATTAATTATGTGAATAAGCATATATTATAGAATATTTTTTTGAAAAAGTGGTGCTTCTACAGGCATTAATAAAAAACTTACAATGGTTTAAATGCGGGATTTTGTATAATTTTAGAAAAAAAATGAAAAATAATATCTCCTTAACCGTGAGTGTTAGGACCCAGGGTCCGAGGGTGACAAGGTAGCAAATTATTCCAACAATATCCCTAAAAATTTTGATAGTTCATGTGCCATATATATAATTATTCTAAAATTGATTGAAATCGTACGAAAAGTTGAACTGATTTAGTCGTTAGTACTTGATAGTTGTTCATAATGAAAATATTGCTGTTAAATACGCTACTGTAGTTTCAAACTCACTTTCAAAACGCAAGTTTGAAACTGCAGTAACTTAACAGTTTCTGTTAACGTTTTAGTTTGATACTAAATACGTACTAAATATTCTCAGTCTTTTCACTTTCAATCTTTGGAATTTTGTTCGAGTGCTAATATTTATTTATTTTTTCAGATTTTGTTCTTTGCAAGGAGAGTACGTTCTTTAAATGCAAAAATGGAAGATGTATCAGCAAATCTTTCGTATGCGATGATGAAGATGATTGCGATGATTATTCCGATGAGGAGAATTGTACAAATTGGAAGGTAGATATTACTATCTTTAGTTCAACTTACCAAAACTTGGTAACGAATGTATCTGAGAATTAATTTCACTTGATATAATATAATTTTCGATGATAAATCAGGTTTTTTTGTTGAAATTTTGGATTGATTGGGCCGATACATGGTGTAAATTAATGAACATATTAAAACAATGGTTAAGAATAACAATTTACACATTTATTAAAAGAAACAACGCATGACGCACGTGGAAATTCACCTTCTTCAGATGCTAATGGCAAACTAACTATGTTTCTCTGTTATATCGAAAACAAGAAATAAAGAGATGACAAATTGTATAGAAGGGGTAAATAAAAGGATGGTTACAAATAATTATTAGAATAGGAAGAACCAATTCTGAACTTCTAGTCAGGTAGTTCGGTAATTTTGAAAAGATTGAGAAGGGGGCTTGAACTATGATCGATTTGGCTATTCAATAGGAGACCGGAATGCTTGTATTTATTTATCTGTAAAGATTCTAAAAAATTAAGTCTAATTCCCTTACTTTCAGCATTTAATATTTCAAAATCGAAATTGAATGTGTGATTTTCTTGGATTAAATGGTTTGCATAATGTGAATCCGACTTTTGATTAACAAAGCTACGTTTGTGTTCTGAAATTCTAGTTTGAAAACTTCTGAAAGTTCTACCAATGTAAAACTTATCACAATCACCACAATTAATTTTATAAACCCCATTTTTCCAACTGTGGTATGTATATATATATATATATATATATATATATATATATATATATATATATATATATATATATATATATATATATATATTTGTTTATTAGGTATATAGACAGTGTGTCTACATGAGGTGGCTACATATGATACATACATCAGTTATTTAATTATAACAGTCGTATACTAAGTTTGGTCAAACAAGTAATTTTTGATCAAGAATAAAGTATCTTCATTTTTGGCACATTTAAAAATTTTAATTGAGAAAAGATGTTAAGGACTAAAAATATTTCTCAAATATTCAAAATTTTTTTACAATAAAATTTTTTAAAATTGGTTTTTGAGTCCATAGTTTTCCGCTAGGTGGCGCAATCTACCACTTATAAAATATGATTGGATTTTTTACGAAATATTCCCCAATTTAGGCTGGTAAAAAATATCAAATTTAGAAACTACTGTCCTAATTCAACAACTCTTGTTGAAGTCATTTTTCTGTATTACCTATTCTGAAATGGTGGGGGAAGTTCTCTTTCTTTGACATAAAAAAGACTGTAACTCCGTAATGCATGAACCGATTTTCGAAAACGTAGACTCTATGCAAAGAGTATTGAATGTAGATTTCAGTAACAAATAACAAAAACATTTTTAATTTTCCAATCGGCAACTAGAGGGCGTTATGTAACACCTAGCTCTATTTATGATTTTTTTTGAGAAATTTCAAATGCAACGCTATGAATCTAACTAGCTAACAAAAATCCAAATTTGATGACTTATTGACCTGTCAAAACCGCGAACTGATATCTCTTTTCATTCCAAAGATATTGGCATTTTTTGATGAGCGTTGATGATTGTTGGCTCGCCCTGTAAGGTGGAAGAGAAATTATGTTGCTGAAATTGATTTGAAAATAAAATAACAAGTAGAAACGCATCAACAAAATATTTATTAACATTACATAATGAAACAAAACTAAGGGAGCTACTCATAACAGAAATTTTACAAAACGCTCCCACTATCTCATTATTTTAAATACTCAAAATGCTTGCCATTATTTGCTTTGAACTATTTCGGATAAAAATTTTCGGGTAAAAATTCAATCCCAAATCTCTCAAACGGTCTCCTATAGTTTTATGTTCAGCTGCAATATTACGAATGATGTTAAACTGTTGAGAGATAGATGTTTTAAAAGTCAGCAAGTTACCTATGGAAATGACACCAATGTTTTATGATTGTTTACTTTTAAGTTTTTATTGCTGTCAAATTTATTCTGACTGTTTGCAAACTAACTCTTTTATAATGCCTTTTTGTTTAAATGGAGAGGCATATGATATGCTCAGTATAAATTTTGAAAGTCTACAAAATGAAGTAATTGCTGAAAGGGAGTATGCGATACGATATCCTGAAAGACGGCGTCATTCTCGGAAATTATTCAAAAGATTGGCACAAAGATTGCGAGAAACCGGCAATGTTCAATCTGTCGCATTAAGAAATAGGACACGTAGAAGTCGCAATGAAGAAAATGTTACTAACGTATTGGTGTTAGTTAAGTCTGAACCCCATTTGAGTATTCGAAAAATTGCAAGATATCTAGGATTTGAATTATTCTTTGGTTCAAAGAATATTAAAGGATTATAAAATGAATCCTTATCATATTATTTCACAACAGCATGAAATTAGCCCAGACAAAAATTGTAGATCAGATAATTATCTATAAAAAATTTTGAAATACTTTTTCTTCTAAGAGTCGCCGTTTTTGAGATATAACGATTCAAAAAGTTGAAAGAGTTGTAATCGTCATAATATGCACGTTTCAACGCCACCTTTGAGCTAGTGTTTTTTTGCATTTCTTTCAACTTTCTGAATCATTAATCTCAAAAACGGTGGCTCTGAGGAAAAAATTTATGAAAACGTTTTTTATAAATAATTAGGTGATCTACAATTTTTGATTGAACTAATTCCATGATAAAAATTACTGCTTTGCTGAAAATCGCAAAAAACCCGTTTTTATGATATTCGAACCCGAGTAAATTTTTTTGCACGTATCAAATCAATGAATACTTTTCAGATTTCATTTATAATGGTGTTTTGAACAATCCTACCAACCCAGGATGGGTGCGAATTTTTATAACTTCACTCCTATTTTTTGGTCTAATTTGACCGGACTAGTTTTGTTTCATTATGTAATGTTAGTAAATATTTTCATCATGTGTTTCTACTTGTTATTTTTTTTCAAAACAATTTGAGCAACATAATTTCTCTTCCACCTTACAGGGCGAGCCAACAATCACCAACACTCATCAAAAAATGCCAATATCTTTGGAATGAAAAGAGATATCAGTTGGCGGTTTTGACAGGTCAATAAGTAATCAAATTTGGCTTTTTGTTAGCTAGTTAGATTTATAGCGTTGCATTTGAAATTTCTCAAAAAAAATCATAAATAGAGCTAGGTGTTATATAACGCCCTCTAGTTGCCAATTTGAAAATTAAAAGTGTTTTTGTTATTTGTTACTGACATCTACATTCAATACTCTTTGCATAGAGTCTACGTTTTCGAAAATCGGTTCATGCATTACGGAGTTAGTCTTTTTTTACCAGCCTAAATTGGGGAATATTTCGTAAAAAATCCAATTATATTTTATAAGTGGTAGATTGAGCCACCTAGCGGAAAACTATGGACTCAAAAACATTTTTAATCTTTTTTTTAGGGCAGATTTGCATATAAGAATTATTTTCCCCATATTCTAGGACATACGGTTTCCGAGATACGGCCGGTCGCCACCCTTAATGAATCACCCTGTATGTATATATCTCTATATAAATATATATATATATATATATATATATATATATATAAATATATATATATATATATATATATATATATATATATATTAATATATATATATATATATATATATATATATATATATATATATATATATATATATATATATATATATATATATATATATATATATATAAATATATATATATATATATATATATATATATATATATATATATATATAATCTCTTGATAATTATTAGCAATAACAGGCTTGTTGAATCTTAAAAAACTCGATTTTATTGTATATATATATATATATATATATATATATATATACAAACAGAATTAATTGAGCTACCAGCACGGTGATTTCTTGTTGGTTACATTATGTACATTATGTGTTGTAAAAATGTTTCATTATTTTTATTTTACTGTTCTGATTACCTACGTTTAAGGATTATGAATTATTTTATTAATTAATGTGACCTATCACTGACATTGGATTAGGAAAACGACTTTGTTGAGTAGTTCACGTTTTCTCATGACGATAATATTTCATTGTATAGCGTTAATGGAGATGTTCCCAAATTACTGCTCATGTTGATTAATCGGCCTTTCGCGAATTTTTTAATAGTCTTGTTTATAATTTGCCAACTTAAATAGTACATTAAAGATCATTAACTGTTATTATGCAATTGGTAATGATATATTCAATTTAATGTGAACATAAATTGCAAGTCGAATTAATTTTATTTTAAAAAGGCATTTATATAATTATGATTGGTTACAATTGATTATTTCGTATAAATATATTTGTTTAGTCGTATGCTTATATTTTTATAACAGTCATCGATAATGCATCTAATTTTTTGTGAATTTCCAATGAAAGGGAGACTAATTAAATTAGAACATTTAGAGATGGGAGCTTGGAGGAATATAAATTTTTTCAATTAATATTAAAAATAATGAAAAGTTTCTGAAGTCATTTTTTTTCTTCGTGATGCGTGACAAAAGCAAAGGTGACACCTGAAAATCAATTTGTTCAGAGGGTAATTCACTATTATGGGCGGAACTTATTTCGAGAATCTCAAGAAGGTAAAGGCGCTTTCCTTTGTTACCTGAATGCAATAATTGGGTTTTGTTGAAATCCAGGAAATGATTAAATTTTATACAATGTTCGAAGAAGCCAGTAGTATTTTTAATTTGTAAAATTGACTTGTTATGTTCTTCAACACGAATGTATATATTCCTTTCTGTTTGTCCAATATAGAAAGCAGGACATTTTGTAAACACCACTGTTTTCTCCGATGATAGATGTTTCTTTATTATTGGCAAAGAATGACTTCAAATTTCTTTTATTTGTACAAATTGTTTTAACGTTATTTTTCGATAATCTGTTCCAAATTTTGCTACTTAAATTCGGCACATAATTTATTGGGAAGTATTTTTGTTCTTCACTAATATTGAATGCAACAGATTCTTTATTCGTTTTTTCCCAATGAGCATATCGATAAGACTTTCATTGTAACCGGTATTGGTGGCTAATAATAGGGGTAATAAATTACCCCTTGTAAACGAACAAATTGATTTTCAGGTATCACCTTTGCTATTGTCTGTTCTATAAAATAAGATGTAATACTCTCCTGTAGTCAATCTTGATGATGAGTTCATAGCTCGAAACATGTCGACTATCCTTTACTGATAAATACAGTATCTAAATATTTTTATATAGTGAAACTTGAGCCAAGTGTGTTTTATTTTAACGTTTGAACTTTAAAATTTATTGATATGTGAAGATTCTAGTATATTTAATTTTAAACCTTCATTCTCTCCATTTCACAATTTTAAGTGTGTGCTGGACTCATCATTAATTGAATGATTTTTATAATGAGAGTCTCACTTTTCATTATCAAAACCATGTTTATGTTCTGAAAGTTCTACAATACAAGAATTAATTAAATATTCCCTGACAATGGCTGCGGTAGTAAGCATCGCTAAAACTTTTCGGCGGTCTTTGGCTACCATATTGGCAGATAGTGGAGAAGGTATTACCAGTATAAAAAGATTGGGAGGTTGGAAATCGAAGGGTATTTAGAAGAATCAACGGAAATGCGGAGAAAAATGTCTAGCAAAATATTATCCACCGACAAAGAACATGCATATGGGGCTACTTCTTCCAACAACAATTTTGTCACAACCAGTCTCTCAACACAAGAAATCGAAGCAGTAATAGATTTACCAACCAATCTTAATGAACCAAAGAAACTAATAGAATCAGCGATCAACTTACAGAATGCATCAAATTGCCAATTTACTATTAATATTAATCATAAGTAGTAGTTCCTCTTTATGCTTTAATAAAAATGAATAAAATTTCAATATGTTGTTTCTTTATTTTTACATGTTCCGCAGGCTCGTAGAAAAAATAGCGTTCCTAACACGAGCGGAAAATGTCTTTTCCACACTCGATTGCTTGGCCAACTGCAATTGCGTGCGGATAAGTGGTACTTTCCGCACTAGTTAGGAAATATACTATTCACCACCTAGTTTGGTACACTTGCATGTGGGCAATTTTCTAATACTTCTAATTGTTTGATCGCATCTGCATGCTCGAACTTCCGACTGGACTTAATCAAAGTACCTACTCAAACTAGAACGAAACTAGTCGTTTACTAGAAGGACTGCAAACTTCAATGAAATACTTTCAGAATAGGTTATTTCTAAAGTATTGCATTGAAGTACTTTCAGAATAGGTTATTTTAATAGTGTTGCATTGCAGTACTTTAGAATAAGTTATTCTAAAAGTATTGCATTGCCATCCTTCTCGTAGGCAGCAGTGTATCTCGTCCTCGACTCGACTCGTGCGATGTGGTTGTTCGCTGAGTGCTACAGCATCATCCATTCCTCTTTCGCATAATACTCGGTCTCTCTAACCCACAAACGTGCTTTTCAAATGTAGTAAATAGTCTAGTCAACAAGTGCTTTTTGTTCAACTTTTTTCAGCAGTCTCAGAAAAATATGAACAAGGTGTCATTCGATTCGGAATAGAATGTAGATATTTTTTGAGAAAAATAAAGTTCCGCTCGCGAAAACTGTAAAAGTTATAAATAATTGACTGAAGAGGGGTTCGGTTTTTTGCAAATATTTCAAAAACCAATTGAGATACAAAAGAAGATTCGAAAAGAGAAGGAAATTTCCTAAAAAAAAAGTCTCAACTGCCGGAACTGTAGGATCAATAATTAAAATTTTCTCAGAGGGTTGAAAATATGGTCGAAAACGGCTAATCTGGCTTGCGCAAAACAAACCCATTCAGGACACTTTAACAATAAACATTATTTAACCATATTAAATACAAAAATTAAGGAATGAAAAAATTCAGTCACTTACTGGATAGTTAAATGAACAATAATTCGGTGCCAAATTTTTTTTATCGCGATGGTTCAATTAGTTATACAATAGTTAATTAATAATTTTTTGTTGCTTGAATAAGAACATTGCAAGTGTGATAACTAATGAACTGTGAATCTGAGATTACTTTCCTTTCTTGGAGCTAGTTTTGAAAGGCTTCTGAATAGATCACCGTCAAAAAAATTAGAAAAATTTTATTTTTCAGTATTTTATTAATAATTTACGTAGTTGCAAAATAAAAAAATTATTTTATCATAAATTTTTGTTTTCATATTCGCCTGTAAACAACGCATTTCTTTATGAGAGTGTTTCATACACACGATAATTTAAAAAAATTATTTTTATGCAGCTTCCGATTATAAAAAACGGTTTTTGGAAAGTAATAAAAACAAAAATTTTTTTATTTTGCAACTAAGAACATTGTTAATAAAAGACAGATAAATTGAAATTTTTCAATTTTTTCAACGGTGATCTATTCTTATGCCTTTCAAAAATAGCTCCAAGAAAGAAAAAAATTTTTGACCTATAGTTAAACAGTTATATCACTTACAATTTTCATGTCCAAACACAAATGAATTAATAATTAACAATTCCATAACTAACTGAAAAATCGTGATAAAATTTTTTGCCACCGAATTATATTTTACTCATCTATCCAGTAAGTGCTTCAGTTTATAAATTTTTGTATTTAATATGGTTGAATGATGTTTATTGTTAAAGTGTTTAAAAGGGACTTGCGCAATCCAGAGAATTATCCATTTTCGGTCGTATTTTTACCCCTCTGAGAAAATTATAAATATTGATCCTACATGTTCGAAAGTAAACTTTATTATAGGAAATTTCCTCCTCTTTTAGAATAGTTTTTTAGATATCAAAAATCTCAATTGGTTTTTGAGTTATTTGCAGAAAACCAAACCCCTCTTTTTATCTTTCAGTAAATTGTTTATAACTTTTACAATTTTTACGTTCGGAACTGTATTTTTTGCAAAAAATATCTACATTCTATTCCGAATCGAATGACACCTTGCTCATATTTTTCCGAGACTGTTGACAAGTTGAACAAAAAAGCACTTGTTGACTAGACTAAAATAAAGGTAGGTGAGTAGGTATGATAAATTATCATTTGGTCTCTTTGCAAAAGTGGTACATTTAGTCATGCATAATTCAAATATTTGTGACAATTGTTATCAATGGTGTTTCATTATGAATTGGGTTGTTAAAGAAAAGTAGGCAATGTTTGTCAGAAATAAAAAATTTGTTAGAAAAGTCATATTATTTGTAATAATTATAATTCAGATAGGTTTCTTGAATTTTTTTATATCAGTTAATTCAGGTTAATTTTAAAATCAAAATTTAAAACGGTTTGGAATGTTGATTTTTCTGCCACTTCTGGTGAACACTGGTTCTTCTAATTTCTTCTCATTCCCTGGTTCTCCACGCTTTTCAACTTCACCAATTTCTGCTTGAACTATCATCTGCTCTCTTCTTTCAGAATCTTCTTCATTAAGTGTGGTTCTATTAGATTGATCCATGATACTCTCATCCCTTTCTGCAGACGATATCTCCAATAGAAATAGACGTTGGAATAGTCTGAATTCTCCGTTTTTAGTCTTTACTTTCGCAACTCTACAAATATTATCTTTCCTCGGATATATTTCTTAGATTTTACCAAGAGGCCAGTTGATTCTCTTAGTAGCATCTCAACCAATCAAAACGATGTCTCCGATTTTCAGAGTGCCACATTTCCTTTGACCATTATTGACCAGTTCTGCCAAGTACTCCTTCCTAAATCGAGTTCTTAGAGATTCTCGTATCTTCTGAAGGTATCTCAGACGCCTTACAGGATGACTTTGGTCAATGTTGTCTAAATCAGGTGTTTCTGCAATATTTTGATCACTGATGAAGTAGATATTGGAACTTGTCATCTAAATCAATGTCTTCATCTTCGTCGATTTTCTTGAATTGTCCCCAAAAACCTAACCATTTCTTCACATCCCCATTGAACTTCTTCAATTCTAGCTTTGGTAAGACGAATTTTCTTCTGTTTCTTTCTCCATAAGAACTCAGTTATCTTGATTCTTCCCCAGGAGAAACCCATGTTTCAAAAATGCGTCGCACTTGAAACGAATGCTGGTAATCTTATCTCTGTAGCTTTCTACATCGTCAAATTCTTTCTTAATTTCTTCCTTTCTAAGCTCTTTACCGAAAAATACTTGTCCAATATTCTCATCTATGCTGAATAGTCGATCACATTTATCTTCTAGAAGTCGGATCAGTTCGATTACTTCATCTTTATCTTTGGTTTCTTGCGACAAAACGTTATTTATATCCACGCAAGTTTTGCCTTAGCTGGTCTCTTCTAATTTGATAGGTTTCCATATTCGATGTCACGGTCGCCAAATGTAAAATTAACCTGAATTAACTGATATAAAAAGGTTAATTTTACAAGTATCGGCCTAATCGATTAATAAACTGTTAGTATTGCCCAACACGTTTATTATTATCACAATTCACAGATTACCTTGTTAATTAACCAACTATTTCTTTTAGAGTTATAAACTGAAGAACTTATTTCCTAATGTTGTGTTTCAGTCCGAACATAAAACTAATACATCTTGCGAAGAGAATGAATGGAAGTGTTCAGATAAACTCTGCATCCTAAAAGATTGGGTTTGCAATGGAGAAATGGATTGCCTGGATGGATCAGATGAAACTATAGGTTGTACCATGTCCTTAGCTTGCGATGGTTTCAAATGCAAGAATAACCATTGCGTTCCTACCGAATGGAGGTGTGATGGCAGAAACGATTGTATTGATAATAGCGATGAAGAAGATTGTGGTATGTTTATACTATCACATATATTTCAATACTGGAAATGTGCATTGAATATATGTGAGACAGGATAATATATGCAAGAGAGGAAGCGAAGTGGGGCTCAGAGGTAGTGTTGCCAGGTCCGATTTGTTGTCAATCGGGGCAGAAGGCAACACAAATCGGGATTTAGGGTTGTAGATCGGGACAAATAATAAAACAAGATAAACTCACAGGTTTCTGGACAAAGAATGTTTATTATTAATTTATTAACAATGCCGACGTTTCAATGCTACTTGCATCTTTTTCAAGGCTGAAATGAACAACTTAAATTACAAAACAATACATGGATTGGCAAATGTGAAATTCTTACCTAGTTAATCAATCTTAAAAAACAAATAACTTGAAATACATGGTTTGCATAAACACAAAATTATTAACAATATTCATGAAATCAAAATCTACTATCACTGTCACACAATATGGGAAACAAACGGCGTGGCGACATCAATCCAACGAATGCGCAAGTATGTATACAGATGTCCCCTCTCGGTCAATAATTGTGATCGGAAATCTGACACCGTGAACAAAGCATTCTGCACTCTTGCATTTGTCAAAATTGATAATCATATTCAGTAACAGACCAGTACACAGGGCACAACCAAAACTGGTAACAAACCATCAACAGATCACACAAAATAAAATGATATGGGTTTCAAAAGCGGTCACGAAAAATTGAGATTCAGTATATTATTATATATGAGAGACAAATTGTCTACATCTTCTCTGAAGTTAACACTCTTGTTCTGCTTAATATGTATCATTTCACTAATGTTTCGCTTGTGAGAACTCTTCTCCCTGTCCCTGATTACAACCCCATCTAAATTAAAGTAATGTCCTTCCTTAAATGTGTGGGTCGCTATAGCTGTTTTTTGTTGATAATTGCATGTTTCGAGTCATTTTTATGTTGCCTTGTTCTCTCTTTTAAATATTGTCTTGTTTGTCCTATATAGCTTTTATCACAGTGGAGACAAGGAATTCTGTAAATCACGTGCGATAGTAGGTCTTTGGGTGTTTTTTGTTTTAAATTCGTATAAAAGCACTTTGTTGTTCTTAGATAGTAAAACGCCAATCGGTAGTTCGAACTTTTGAAAAGGTTTATCACAGAAAATTGAAAAAATTTTCAAAAGTTCGGACAACCGATTGGCGTTTTACTAACTAAGAACAGCAAAGTGCTTTTATATGAATTTAAAACGAAAAACACCCAAAGACCTACTATCGCACGTGATTTACAGAATTCCTTGTCTCCACTGTGATAAAAGCTATATAGGACAAACAAGACAATATTTAAAAAAGAGAATAAGGCAACATGAAAATGACTCGAAACATGCACATTATCAACAAAAAACAGCTCTAGCGACCCACACAATTAAGGAAGGACATTACTTTAATTTTGATGGGGTTGTAATCAGGGACAGGGAGAAGAATTCTCACAAGCGAAACATTAGTGAAATGATACATATTAAGCAGAACAAGAGTGTTAACTTCAGAGAAGATGTAGACAATTTGTCTCTCATATATAATAATATCCTGAATCTCAATTTTTCGTGACCGCCTTTGAAACCCATATTATTTTATCTTGTGTGATCTGTTGATGGTTTGTTACCAGTTTTGGTTGTGCCCTGTATAGTGGTCTGTTACTGAATATGATTATTAATTTTGACAAATGCAAGAGTGCAGAATGCTTTGTTCACGGTATCAGATTTCCGATCATAATTGTTGACCGAGAGGAGACATCTGTATACATACTTGCGCATTCGTTGGATTGATGTCGCCACGCCGTTTGCCTCCCATATTATGTGGCAGTGATAGTAGATTTTAATTTCATGAATATTGTTAATAATTGTGTGCTTATGCAAACCATGTATTTCAAACTATTTGTTTTTTAAGATTGATCAACTAGGTAAGAATTTTACATTTGCCAATCCATATATTGTTTTGTGATTTAAGTTGTTCATTTCAGCCTTGAAAAAGATGCAAGTAGCATTGAAACGTTGGCATTGTTAATAAATTAATAATAAACATTCTTTGTCCAGAAACCTGTGAGTTTATCCTGATATTATGATAATGGACGTTGCCACAATAATCAATGAGAAAACAAGGTTTTTTAAAATTAAGGTTTATTTTATTGTGTTCCGCAACAAGTTTTACTAGTAAATCTGACTTTAATCCTACATAATAATAATCAGCCTTGCTAGACCAATACAAAATATCACATTAAAATTAATAGTTCAAGTATTAATTATTGACGAGGTTTATTAGTAGGTATAAATAATTAATTTTTTATTAAAATTATATTTTTCGTTAGATTTTGCTGCCTTTAGGTTTGCCTTGTTTTTTCATGACGTAGTTATAAAATTCACTGCAAGTCATGCTAAAGTTGGTTTTAATTTGAATTTCTTGACTTTACACTATTCATAAAGTTGATCCATGTCAAAGAATGTATAAAGTTATAGAATTTCGATAATGTTAACCATTGACGCGTGAGTGAATGAGTCGTTCTGAAGAGAAAATGGTTTAAATAAGTCCAATCTGGTATACTTCAGTTCGTATTTAGTTTCTATATAATGTAGAATATTTTTAAACTACGCACAACAGCCTTTTTATTTTCGTAACTTCATCATCAGGCAAATTTTTGAATAAGTTGCTGCAAGTGAATCCCACAAATTCATCTTCAATCTTTGCCTTAATTGTTTACTCAGTTCCACCATTTTTTTGTGACCTTCAAAACAATGTAATGTTTCGTTTTTAAGACATTCTACTGCATTCTGTAAGAATTTCAGTATATTTTGGTAGAATGCCAAATAATGTTCCGTTTCCTCAGAATTAGAGAATTGCCTCAGCGTAGTTGGCCATTCGTCTTCTCCTAATGATATAAAATAATCTTTCAGGCATTTACTTGTATTGTGTACTATGTTATTTTGAAAAAAATTGAAATCACTATAGTGGTGTGATGCGTGATTCAATTAATTTCTCTAATAATAATGGTTTTCAATACATTTATTAATTTATCGGGACATTAGCTATCCCAAACAGGGGCAAATCGGGACGCGTTTGCAGACCCCTAATACTCGGGACGTCCCGTGCAAATCGGGACACCTGGCAACAATACTCAGAGGCCTATCATTCGTTTATGTAAGTTAGCAAGGGGTAATTTCTTTATGCCATGAGGAAACCCTTAAGGAAAACTCTTCAAAAACCCCGGGGTTTGAACCCAGGAATTCTCTACTGCTAGTAACAAGCCTATTCTCGGCTAACTAGCTCGGTTCTAAGATAAAAGTGTACTATCGTATTATCAAATCTCACACCAAGCAGATTTCTTCCAAGTGGCCAATAAGAGAGCAGAGCATAAAAGCGACACAAATTTGACTGTAAAGCATTCTCTTTTTGACCACATCTTAGGAAATATAAAGTTTTTTTCTAACGATTATTAATAATGAAAGGAAGGCACTGTATCGGAAAAAAATGATGTTGCTTTATTGGAATAGATTTAAAATTCACAGTATCAATCAAATAAGTATATTGTTTCAATGAAGCATTTTTTTCAACAGTGAAATAGAATAAACATAAACTTCTGATGATTTTTGGTAAAAAGTAATAAAGGTTATGCGACACCCTCACAAATAACGATAACGCAATAGTTCTTTTCGAAAAGCAGTTACTTATGAAAAAATAGCAAAAATTCATTTATGAAAATAACTTTATGAAATTGACTAGTAGAGCACCAAATTTATATAACTATAGAAGTAATTTGTCAATTTATGCAAATATTCATTTTTCATTTCTATGTGTTGATTGCTTTTTGCACGAATTATCTAATTTTATGATTGAAAGCTATTTTGATAAAAGAGGTATGATTCAAAACTGCATTGAGGATTATATATTCTCATTATATGCTTTCTAGTGTAAGATCAATTGCTACTCATTATTTTTGTTCACAGAGAACCATACCAAACCTGAAGAATGCACATGGGAGAAGAAAAAATTTTTGTGTTCGAATAATCAAACCTGTATAGATTTTCACCACGTTTGTGATGGCGAGTTCCATTGTCCTGATCGATCAGATGAAAGTGTTCTATGTGCCGCTCCAGCTTCATCGTGTTTCAAGCAAAATTGTTCCCATACGTGTTTGCAACTTCCAACAGGACCAAAATGTTACTGTCCTGAGGGATACAAAACTATCAATGGGCAGGAATGCCAAGACATAAATGAATGTGAAATATATGGTAAGTACGTATTTCGCAATTTTCTCACTTGAAATGGAAACATGATATTATGCAGGCAGAATAGAAATGCAATTTTAAAATATTGAATTGAAATGCGTTTTTGAAGTGATTAACTCTTCGTATTATTTATAATTGATAAATGAGAGCGAAATCGATATCGAAAATATTAATTGAAAATTGTTAAGTTCTATAAATATGTTTATGTATATACTATATATAATCGTATATATTAATCTAAATATAACACCAAACAATGTAGCATAATATTAGGAATTATTCAGGATTTCACAATTTGACTCAATTGCTGATAATTCTCCGTGATTGGATGGTCGTTAATGAGATGATTGAGTTATAGGTGTTTCACAATCTATGAATTGATGGAAAATTCTATTACACTTTGGATAGTATGGGTATTTATGGCAATCGACCATTAATTTTCAGGAAAGCACTTTTTTTCATTTTTGGAATTGGCTGGACTCTTGCGATCTTCCATACAGATTGAAATGTCCTGTGCTCGTAGGATACCTGCAATAGACCTCAAAGTAGAGGTGCAAGCTAAAGCGATCAGTGTTTCAAAAAGGTAGACAGCATTCCACCTAAACTCGTGCACTTTCTACATTTCAATTGTTCAGTATGATTTACATGTTTCGTGTGCCAAGCGGTTCCGTTATAAATGCCGGTCCAGACGCTACGTTTTGCACAACCTTCTGTCTTAAGATATAATTAACACGTTGTAATTTTTAGAGCGTCTATTCAGTGGTTCTTAACCGGAGGTCCGCGGACCACTGGTGGTCCCTGGAGGCACCCGAAGTGGTCCGTGAGAGCATGCATAAAATATAGTCCTTATTTTGCACTGCAATGTGATGAATCCACCGACGTTCTACAATGCTGTCAATTACTTGTATCTGTTCGATTTCTGCATGACAATAAAGCATTTAAAGAAGAGTTACTGTACTCAATCTCAGTGGCGGATTTACCAGCAGGCTAAGTAGGCAGGAGCCTAGGGTGGTAGATTTTAGGGGCGGCAAATTTGGGGTCAAAATTTTTAACTTCACGCTAAAAAAAAAAAGATTTTTGGAGCAAAAAAGCAATTTTTCTTCTAAATATTCAAGATATTGCTCTATGTTATTCAACTCTGTTTTCATCGACATATTTGTGTAAGTATTGCTTCTCAGCGCTTTTGAAAATGAAAAACAAGCACCGAAATCAGCTGGATGCCTGTGCCGACATGCGTGTGGCTTTAGGTAGCACTGAATAAAGGATTCAAAAGTTAGTTAAGACAACAGTCACAAAAATGTCATTGAAATAATACATTCATCTGTGTAATATAAAATTTACTTTGAAAAAAATTGAAATTGCGTGTTTCATTTATTAACAAATAGAACAACCATTTATTTATCTATAGTTACTTCAGGTATATATATTTATCGACTTTTTGAATGTCATAACACCTTCAAAATGTTGGTGGTCCCTGACAAGGCAAAAACTTTGTTAAGTGGTCCCTCATTATGAAAAGGTTAAGAACCACTGGTCTATATGATGCAGACATATCTGTATATTTTGCATACGCATCTCTATGGAGGAGGGTTAACTCTGGTCAATTTTGGCATTCTGTCTTGTTTAGACAAATTAAAGATTGGAACGTCTCAGAAGTACCCGACGCTTGTATCAATTTCTTTGAATTTTTTCACTAAACTCTCATAAGTCTGCCCCTTTTTATTCATGTATATACTCTCTGGATTTGACACTCAGAATGCTTGGGAGACTTTCGTATAATGAAATAAATTCTGTCAGAAACTCCCGAGAACATTCCGAAGGTCAGCCATTGTCGCTAAAAGTTAACAAACATACAAAGAAACTGAGGAATAAAATAAATCGGAAAACGGAGCTACCGTCTACATGCGCCGACTTGTCCGCACAGTTCAAGGATATCTATGCTTTCTAGCTCAGTGATCGATGCAACTGTACCGTTTTCGTGCCGGTTTCAAAACTGCGTACTTTTCCTATATACACGCAACGTTTTATCTGCAACGTGTTGAACTTTTCAGACAAATGGTTGTGCAAAACGTAGTGTCTGGACCGGCCTTTAGAGGATTATATTTTATATAGTCAAATTGTAAAATCCCGAATAAGTTCTCCTATTATGTGACATTGATCGATTACATATTTAGATAATACACAATTTTTGTTGATTGAAATTTAATGTAGAGTGGAGATTCACTACAATTTTTACAGGAATTTGCGATCAAAAGTGTAGAAATAGCCCAGGTTCTTATGAATGTTATTGTGATCACAAATATATCTTGCAAGAAGATAAGAAAACTTGCAAAGCTGTAGGCGGCGAAGCAATGATGGTTTTCAGTACCAAAACCCAAATAAGAGCATATTTCTTACAAAGTAAGATTTACTTTCCGGTATCTGCCAATTTGAAACAAGTTGTAGGTGTAGCATATGATGGAACTCATATCTATTGGACTGATATTTATTCGGAACATGAAAGTATATTAAGATCCCTCGAAGACGGGTCTGAACAAGAGGTGGGTAATTAATATTATTATATATTTTGTGATCATGACGATTAAGATATTGAAAGAATATTTTAATCGTACTAATCATTACCTAGAATAGAGAGAGTTAGGTTGAATGAAATTTGTTGTCGTATCACATCAATTTCAATATATATATATATATATACAGTGGCGTAGATAGGGGGGGATCAAGGGGATCAATCCCCCCCCATGAGCCTAGGAAAATTATAATAGAATTGAATAAAAGTCTTCGTATCTACGTATTATGTATACATGAAATTTATTAAACACTAGCACCTCTTTTGGTATTATGTATGTGCGATTATATGAAAATCATCTAGATATGTTTTCGTGACGACTGTGCAATTGTGTGTGCAATATCTACTTATAATTTCAACATTATAATTAATCAAGAAATTGAATCGTTTTTCTAATTTTGGGTGAAGTAACTAGTAGTTTGGAGCATATTCTATTCAATGTTCAATTAGTAAGTTTAATCGGTCACTTTGAGCAAAAAAACGTGTTTAAAAAAGTACAAATGGGTCTAATAGAAAATTTTTATTTCGAAAGGAAGAAGTCAACCAAAATCACCTCGCCTTCTACTCTTAATTATATATTATATAAATATTATAAATTGTATACTGTACTTACTATTAAACAAAACTGCTCGAGCTTTTGTTTAATGGTGTAGTGTTGTGTTATATCTAAAACACGAGCAGTTTTGTTTAATAGTAATGGTAGTATATATATTTTCAATCAATATTTAATATTTCGAATATTTTTTGAGGTAGAGTAGGTATCAAAATATGAGTAACTTTTGGCTTTGAAAATTTAATTACTCCATAACATTTTGAAGTAAATAAAAATTTTCTGTGATAGCGTTCAATCCATTTCTGGAATTGGAGAAAGATTTACTAATCATGAGAATATAGTCTAGTCAATAAGTGCATTTTTTTGTTCAATTTTGTTCATGAGTCTCGGAAAAATATCAACAAGGTGTCATTCGATTCGAAAGAGCATGAAGATATTTTTTGAAAAAATTTAAGCTCTTGAAAATTGTAAAAGTTATAATCAATTTACTGAAAGAAAAAATTATCTCAAAAACTAATTGATATTTTTGATATCTAAATACATATACAAAAAGAGGAAATTTTCTAAAAGAAAGTCTCCCGGAACTGTAGGATTAATATTTATACGGCCGACAACGGGTAGTCTGGCTTGCGAAAGTAGCGCCCATTTGGGACACTTTAACAATAAACATTGTTCAACTATATTAAATATTAAATTAAGGAATGAAAAATTTCAGGTTCTTACTGGATCCAGTGACAAAACATTTTTATCGCGATTTTTCAATTGGTTATGCTATAGTTTTTTGCTGCTTGAACAAGAACTTTGCAAGTGTAATAACTGTTAAACAATAGATCTGATACTTTTTTCCTTTCTTGGAGCTAGTTTCAAAAAAATGCAGAATAAATTTCTGTTAAAAAAAATTAAATTTTTCAGTTTTTTATTAACAATTTACGCACTTTAATTAATCATAACTTTCTTTTCTTGATTCTCTTATAAACAACGCATTTGTTTATAACAATTTTTTAAACAATAGGAGATGAATATTGAAAAAACCATTTCCATGTAGCTTCCGATAATAAAAAACGGATCATTAAAATTAGCAAAAAAAATTTATTTTGATTTTGCAAAACTATACCTACGTAAATTGTCAATAAACAACTGAAAAATTGAAATTTTTTCAATGGGGATTTACTCTGAAGCCTTATAATAATAGCTCTAAGAATGAAAAATAATTTCAGATCCATAGTGAACAGTTATCACACTTACAATTTTCATGTTCAAGTACCAAAAAATTGTTAATTAACTATTGCATAACTAATTCAAAAATCGCTATTATCGCTGGATTATTGCTCATTCACCGATTTAGTAACTGTCTGAATTTTTCATTCCCTAATTTTCATATGTAATATGGAAAAATAATTGTTGTCCTAAATGGGCGTGACTTGCCCATACCAAATTACCCGTTTTCGGCCATATTTTTACCTATCTGAGAAAATTATGAATATTGATCCTACAGTTCCAATAGTTGGGTCTTTTTTTTGGGAAATTTCCTCTTCTTTTCGAACCTTTCTTCAGATTTCAAGAATCTCAATTAATTTTTGACATATTGGCAAAGAACCAAACCCCCTTTTTTTCAGTACCTATATTGTTTACTTTCATAATTTTCGCGCGCGAATTTTTATTTTTCTCAAAAAACTTCTATATGCTATTCCGAATCGAGTGACACCTTGCTCATATTTTTTCGAGACTGCTGAAAAAAGTTGAACAAAAATGCACTTTTTGACTAAACTAAATATATTAGAAAGATTTTCGATGTTTTTCAAGCATGATTTATACGAAATTGACAAAGGAGTTGATAAATTCATCAAAACTGATGAGTTTTATCAAAAATTTCTTACTGCCACACCTGCTGTTCTCGTAACTTGAAAGAGTGGAAGAAATATTTAATTCATAAAGGCGACGTTAATCCTAAAACTTCAATAATAGAGCTTGATGATTGCCTAGAAATTTTTTTTTCAAATATCAATATGTTGTTCAGAATATTAGCTATGCTGCCGGTATCGACGTTTGAAGCGAATAGAAACTATTCAAAGGAGCACGATAAAAGAAGTGGACTTGTAATGACCCTTCTGAACATATAAAATTCATTGCAAATTAAAAACTCATGTTTGTCTAATTTTTTGTTTTTGAAAGGTTTGGCTACTCTTCCAATTCATCGTGACATTGGAATCACAGCTGACGAAGTCATGAATGTCGAAAAACGCCGGAAACTAGATTTTCTTCTCTAATTTTCCCAAGAATATGTTCAATGAGTTATATATCCAATTTAATATAATTCAATTTTTCACTAATTCTTGATAATTTTTTTTATTTTGTACTATCTACATGAAAGATTATTTTTATCAACAAGAATAGAACTTTAGAAGAAAAACTTATGAAATTTTGCACTAAGTCATATCCCCCCCCATCGCAAAAAAGCTATCTACACCACTGTATATATATATATATATATATATAATATATATATATATATATATATATATATATATATATATATATATATATATATATATATATATATATATATATATATATATATATATATACATAGGTACATATAGGTATATATGCCTATCGAATTTCTTTAATTAATATTTGGATTTTACAGAAACAACGTTACAATTTTGCGTTGTATATATGAAGAGTTTAACTTCTATAGTGCAATCTGTCAATCTGTAAGTGCCAGAGGCTGTTGATATTGAAACGGTCTATGTGCCGCGTTTGGTACCAGTCTGAACGTAATTTTTGTTCTGTAGTTATGTTTTCATTCGATATGCAGGAAGAAAATCAACGTAAAATACGTATCTGGAGTGATAATTGCAATGGCCAGAACAAGAACAGAATGATTCTTATAGCCATGATAAATATCTTGTTGCATCTAGTAGACTCTTACAGATAGATCAAAAATTTCAAATATCTGAACACACTTATCTTCCATGTGACCGAGATCAAAAAGAGTTGCCCCAAAAACCCATAGACTGTTGTAAACATGACAAAAAAATGACTTTGAGGATCATCATCGCCTCGCTGATGAACATTTAAAAACTGAATATTTCCCAAGAATCCTGGATGTGTTTTTCAAACGATAGCATTTTCATGGTGTATATTCGTAAATCTCTTTATTGAATATGATGGAAAATAATAATAATATATATATGGAAAAGATACTTTTATTTAAAGAATTCTGACAAACGTTTTTATTTTTACTTTTTCACATTGACAACTGTTTTTCCACATTGTTTGTTGACATGGTGATTCGTATGATTCTAAATAATATAAATGGCCGTGGAACAGCGAAACTATCATTCCCAACATCCTCCCCCCTTTTGTGATAGAGAAATAAAATTGGAAAAAATTGCTAAATCAATTATATACCAAAGCATAACTATGAAAAAACTAAAACGTTTTGGTATTTTACTAGTCCGTCCACTCCTTGTTACAACCTTCTCCGAAGTTTCTTGTTCTTTCCACTTGTCTTTATCTCTCGGTTTGGTCTCACTCTTCTTCTCTTCTTCGTGTTTATTTGAAATCAATTGGTTTTTGTCACGTTTCTTGTTATCTGAAGAAACATATACGATGTCTCCGACTCTCAAGGTACTCGACCTTTTGTGTCCAGAATGTACCAGTTCCGCTAGATATTCTTTCTCCTTAACTACTCTGACCAATCTTTCCCACCACCATCCTCCCCACCAAGCAGCTGTGGGAGAATTAAAGATCCATTTAATCTGCCTAATTGAGGAATATTCGATAATTTCCTTCCAGTCAAATTTTTTATTCAGATTATTCGTACCTCGTATTTGAGCGAAATTTTCATTTGTGGAAAGTTTTAAATGCTCTTCAACCCATGGGAGGTGAATCTCATATCTTCCTTCGTCATTGGTTTCGATATTTTCATTGAAGTGTTTGATGGTTTCCTCCTCTAGAGCATCTTTGTATTTCACTTCAGCTGAATCTTTGATTCCTAAAATATCCAAATTCCATAAATCTCCATTAATTGATTTCAAATGAGGACCTTTTCCACTGGCTGAAAACAGGGCAGATGCAGTACATACTTCTGGCTCTCCAGGTCTCTGCTGTTTTCCTTTAAACAATCGTGTATTTTTGTTGTGGCTCTTTTCTTCAGAAAAACTGGTCTGAGCTAGATTGATGCGTTCTTCCGATTCCACTTCTCTTCTTATGAAATCTAATGACATCGTCAAAAGATTAGTATTTTTAGAATTACCTGTACTTGATTCACCCTGTTCCCCTGATTTACTCGTATTCTCGACATACGCGCTACGGGTTCTTTCCCAAATTCTTAGTAATTCATCTGGTAAAGCAGACTCAACTAGTGGAAACAACATTGCTGCGTATTTATCACTGGTGACACCCAATGATTCTAATGCTCTCAGTTGAGTTTCTATTCTATCATATAAACTACTCAATGTCATACCTGTCTTCGCTTTAGTTGCCTGCTTCAGTACGAGATCTAATAATTCTCGAACATAAACTTCTATTAGAAATTCATCCCTAGCAAAACGTAATTTCATCTGGCTACAGTACCTTCTTCAGTTGCTTGCACCAAATATTGAAACTTGTCCTCCAATTCAATTTCTATATCATCATGGATCTTCTTGAACTGGCCCCAGAACCCTATCCAATTTCTCACGTTGCCATCAAATTTCTTTAACTCGAGTTTCGGTAATCTGAATTTCCTCTTCTTCTTGTCGGATGTGGAACTCTGCGATTGAGTCATCTCGTCTTGTTTCGTCTTCTCGTTCATGAACACTTCGAATCTTGATCTACATGTGATTATTTTGTCCCTGAACATTTCTACTTCATCAAATTCTTTCACGATATCTTCTTCACAAGATCGGATGAAAATAAATTTTCTCTTATATGCTCATTCTAGTGAAAACAATCTATCGCTCTTATCCTCCAACTTTCTCATTGAAGCTAGCACTTGTTCTTTTCTTACTGACTTATCTGCGAGTGCTAAATTCAGTTCCTTGCATGTTTTATTGAAAAGTCTTCGGATGTGATCTCTTTCCATTTTCAAGTTTTCCATCGTTACTCAGTCCCGTCACGGTCGCCACAAATGTTGAATATGATGGAAAATAATAATAATAATATATATATATATATATATATATATATATATATATATATATATATATATATATATATATATATATATATATATATATATATATATATATATATATATATATATATATATATATATATATATATATATGGAAAAGATACTTTTATTTAAAGAATTCTGACAAACGTTTTTATTTCTACTTTTTCACATTGACAACTGCTTTTCCACATTGTTTGTTGACATGGTGATTCGTATGATTCTAAATAATATAAAAGGCCGTGGAACAGCGAAACTATCATTCCCAACACTCTCAGTGAAATTGGACTATAGAAAACGTGTGATATTTTAGAAAAGGGAAAACAGCTGGCAAATCTTAGATCAGATTCCGTTTTTGGAATGCAAAAATCGTATTACGAAAACAAAATTAGACAATCTGAGATCTATGTTACATCACATTCTATGCCATATCGAACTTTTTATAAAGATTTGATTGCCGAAACCGTTTAACAAGGCCCGGCTAAAGAAAACCGGGATCACGGAGGCACATAGACTGGTAGTTAGAACGTTTAAAAATATAAGAGTTCTAGGCCATTAGACCATTTACAAATTTTCTCCACTGTTTATTTTTCTGTTGGGAAATTACCTGTTTCTTTCCAGTTTTCTTGCATTGATAATGTTTATTCATGTTTTTTAAAAGCAAATAAAATTACAAACCGATATAACTTTTTTTAAATCTTACGATAATTAGTTTTTATTGAATATCTCCGTTTGTGATTTTTGGCACATAGACCATATAGAAGTTATGCTCTTCATTATATATATATATATATATATATATATATATATATATATATATAACAATGAATATTATCGAAAACTACTAATTATGCATTATTTCAATATTCCAAATTATTCCTGCCTGTCATATGACACTATTTTAGGGTTACTATGTCACAAGGCAATTTTGCAAATTCAGACTGAATCATTTAAGAGTTTTACTTTTTTCAATCTATTCTAAAATTGAAAATTCAGTATACACACTAGAACATTTCACCTTTAACAAAAGTTAGGATGCTGAGAATGAAGTTTTCAATATTTTACATTAACCCGACATATTTGAAAGTTAAGTTTATTTTCAGATATTGATCACATCGGGTTTGGGTTCCCCAGAAGATTTAGCTATAGATACTATCACAGGGAATATATACTTCACTGATGCAGAGTATAGACACATAGGAGTATGCACATCGGATGGAAGCCACTGCACCGTACTTCTCAACAAAGATATTAGAAAACCTAGGGGAATTACGTTGAACATTGAAGATGGGTGAGTTGCTTGCTGAAAAAGTATACTTATTATTGCTGCCATATATTTCCAGGAATATTTAAATAATTAGGCAAAATTGATTTATCATAAGACCTTTTTGAGGAGTTGAGCGAAATATGATTTATATACTTAAATGTAAACAGATATGACTTCAGTTAACGAACAGTTTGCTGGAACGAACTTATTATCGGATCATAAAATGCATAATATATATATATATATATATATATATATATATATATATATATATATATATATATAATATATATATATATATATATATATATATATATATAATATATATATATATATATATATATATATATATATATATATATATATATATATATGTATATATATATATATATATATATATATACATAAACATAAATATATAAATATATATATGCAGTGCCGGATTAAGCCAGCGCGGGACCTGTAGAAAATTCGGCCAAGAGGCCCTTCGTTTGCTTTCGGTTCTCGAGTTTATGGTATTAAACTCAGATTAGAGAATAAAACCGAAAATGCGTGTGCGTGCCAACCCGGAACGGCTATAAAGGAACACGTATATCTGTGCGTGTAATGATACCAGTTTTTGAAATAAACTTCCTATATTTTCTTATTACTTTTTCAAATCAAAGTGGTTGGCTTTTTTTAAATTCGGTAATAAAATAGTTCATATATTATTTTAAATATTCATTAGGTACAATCAAAGCTACATACGCACAATCAAATTCAAATTTATATTTATGTAAGTAAATGACATCCATGATACCTACTTGTGAAAGAGCTATTTGAGCCAATTTGCCTACAGTCAGTGTTAGCTGATTGGGGTTGAGCTATTAGAACTGACAAGAAACTTCGACTACTCTTTTTCATTCGCCAGGGGGTCATAAGTGTTGGTGTTACAATAATATGGTGGAATGTAAACTGATGCAACTAAAATACAATACTAGACTAACATCTAAAGAGCTTTTTACAGTTTTTAACTTTCTGCCAAATATATCTGTACATCAAATTATAATAGTTTGATAGTCAATAGAATCCTATTCTATTTGTTCGGGTTTTACGACCAGCTCGATAGATGACAATATCAGGGAATTCCCCTGTTAGTTTTGCAGTTCTACAACCTTGCGTGTAGTGCAGTGCAAGTAGTACAAACACATAACTTGTGCGGCCAGCGCACAATTTTTGGAAATGTGGTACAACTTAAAATTGTTGCTGTAGATTTTGACACCAAAATTTGTCGTGGTAGGTATTATACAACCTATACCTACGATTTAACGTGACGAAATCGAGTTTTAGAATTACAGGTGTGAGTGAAGCATAGCCTAAGCGTTTCGCGTTTAAGGCATGCAAGATATTTTGCGCTTATCTATACTTATTTATTTTTTACTGTCAGACAGACGTTCGAACGCGGGGCCCCCCAATTTTCGGGGCCCGTAGCATTTGCTACTCTTGCTACGTGGCTAATCCGGCACTGTATATATATATATATATATATATATATATATATATGTATACATAAATATATATATATATATATATATATATATATATATATATATAAATATATATATATATATATATATATATATATAATATAATATATATATAACTTTACTCCTGATGAAGCTGTAAAATAAATGGCGAAATATTGAGTTGAAAAAAAGCAAAGAGTTTATTGAGTCTACAGACCACATTCCCGATAATACAAAGCGTTTCTATATTATACAGATTGGTCGAAATTATTAAGTATTATATATATATATATATATATATATATATATATATATATATATATATATATACAGGGTGTCCCAGAAATCAACGTCAAGTCGAAAACTGGGAATAGGCCAGGTCGTGACAGTTAGAAAAATATTTAAAAAAGTTTGGTCACGTACTTTTCAAATTTTATGGATTCAAAAATAAATCTCAAAAAGTGACACATTATGACGATCTTTCAAGTCCTGTGACTACAAATATTAACTTTTCGTCAGTTTTTTTTTGACGTTACCATGAATAACCCTCCTGCTAATTACAGTTAAAAGTTGAAACATAACTACCTCAGTTTTAAATGAAATGTTAGATTTTTACCCAACATTGAATTCAAAATTATTTCATCACCCAACTTCAACCACGTGTAGTGTAAAAAAAATGTACTACACTATTTTGGCAAGTAACATTAAAAGATGGCGCGTATAGTCTGGATTCCAAAATGGTATGTCACTTACTAATGGCTACTTCTAAATTGAGAAAAAACATTTTTTTTAATAAAGCCGGATTTCATACAAGTTCGATTGAGAGGAAGAGTGACGTTATTCGACGAGTGCGAGCGAGACAGATGATGACGCTACTTTGTTAAGTGTGAGCGAGATAGATAGTGACGCTACTTTTATCTAAGAGCGAGACGATTGACCCATCATTTCGTCTATGTTAGTGAAACAGATAGAGACGCTACTCTGGCGAAACAGGGATGCGTTAGGTAAATTGTGCAATACTTCAGTATTTGTATTGACTTCGTACTTACAACTGTGGTTTTGTTTATTGGACTTGATTCGGATTGTGATTTGGATTTACCTGCACTGTTTCTGAAGACCCCGGACTTGTTTTAATCGTAATCCCGTGTTTTGTGTAGTCTATTATCATCCATCTCGATACACCACACAGGAATACGCCAACATGCATCTCATTTATGGAGGATGCTTATGCAACGCCAATGATGCAGCAAGAATGTATCGTGAGAGATACCCAAATGCTGACCGTTATCGCGATCATCGAGTATTTATTAATGTGCATCGGTCATTATCAGAGGGTCGATTTCCTAGTCAAATGGTTAGTGAGAGAAGACCCGTAATGCCCTACGAGGCCGAAGTCCCGCAAGCAGTTGAACAAGACCCAAACATCTCAGTACGTGGTATTCAACAAAGCATAGGAGTTCCTAAAAGTACTGCACAGCGTATTTAAAAAAAAAACGAGTTTCACCCATACCATGTACGACGAATACAAAGTATGTTGCAAAGCACCGAGAGGAGTGGCCTGCCCGTTCACCCGATTTAAACCCCATAGATTTCTTTTACTGGGGTACGATGTAGGATATCGTGTACTCTAAACCTATTCAAAAATTAGACGAGCTGCGCCAAAGAATTGCAGAAGCCGCTGAATACATCAACTTGAGAAGATACGCCCGTCTTATTACGCGATCATTTTTAAAGAGATGTAGAGCTTGCATTGCAGCTGAAGGTAAACAGTTCGAAAATTTAATATAAACTTGGTAAATCTGATTTAATAAAAATTATAACTAAAGAAATCGAACCACTGAATTTTATTACAAACGCACCTTAAACTAACAAATAACTTTTTTTCCTTAGCTAAGAAGTATCAATTAGTAAGAGGCATTCCATTTCGGAATCCAGAATAAACGCGCCATCTTTGAAAGTTACTTGCCAAAATAATGTAGTACATTTTTTTTACACTACACGCGGTTGAAGTTGGGTGAGGTAATAATTTTGAATTCAATGTTGGGCAAAAATCTAACATTTTATTTAAAACTGGGGTAGTTATGTTTTAACTTTTAACTGTAATTTACAGAAGGGTTATTCATGGTAACGTCACAGAAAAAAAAACTGACGAGAAGTTAACGTTTGTAGTCACAGGACTTGAAAGATTATCACAAGGTGTCATTTTTTGAGATTTATTTTCGAATCCATGAAATTTGAAAAGTACATGATCAAGATTTTTTTAAATATTTTTCTAGTAACTGTCAGGACCTGGCCTATTGCCAGTTTTCGGCCTGACGTTGATTTATGGGACACCCTATATATATACAGGTATATATATATATATATATATATAAATATATATATATATATATATATATATATATATAAATAAAAGGAGCACAAACCCCATTTACTGGCCCAGAACCTTTCTGTAGTATAGGAAAATACACCTATAAGAGAGATTTTCGGGAGAAAGAAGAAACTGAAAGAGAAACACTCTGGCGGAATCTTGAAACTCCTATTCACCTGGCTACAGAATGCCTCGCCATTACAAGCCCATGAAGCAAATGCTTTGGTCAAGAAACTTGTAGGAGTGAGGACATAACCTCCTTGAATCCTTCCCAAATATTGGAGTTTATTAATAGTCTGTAACTAAAAGGCGAGCTGTAGGTAGATGGCGTAGTACATAAAACAGCTCTGATGGGGGGTACAATAGACCATGGGATCGAAGTTCAACGTAACCCCATATAAAATAAAAAATTTGAAAAACTCTATCGCAGCGAGCTGCATTTGAAAAGCTGGTTTTCAAAACGTATCCAGTTTAAACAATCTATTCGTTCAATTATGATTTTTATTCCGAATCCAAAAAGCAAAAATTGTGCCCTCTGTTGTGTAAAAAATATTTATTTCCTCCTCCGGGGGGTCAACCCCCAACTAACTTATATTGAAATAAATACCATACGAAACTCCCTTTATACAAAGTCTCAATCCTATGGTCCCAAAATTGCGCCTTCTATCGTTTAAGCAAGATTTATTTCCTCCCCCGGGGGTTCAACCCCCAAGCAGTTCTTACCAATCTCATCCAATATATCATACGAAACTACCTACTCACAAACTTGCAATCCAATTGCTCCAAAATTACGCCCTTTATTATGTAAACATTATTCATTTCTCCCCCCAGGGGGTCAACCCCCAAACCAATTTGAACCAAAACTAATCCCATCCGAGATATCATTGTCAACTGTCAACCCTATTGCTACAAAATTGCGCCATTTATCGTGTAAACAAGATTTGCTTGGGTTTTTTGTTGCATTCATTTTATTGGATTGCAACTACTATTATTTTGTCTAGCAGTCCACTGTACATGAATTTTAGTTTTATTGGGATTTCTAGCAATTAGAATGACGTCACTAGTGAATCTTAGATGGTGGAGGTATTGTTCATTTAGGCATAAAAATTAGTTATTACAGTCCAGTTTTTGGAAGATATGCTCAAGTGCCTCTGAAAAGAGTCTTAGAGATATTGCGCCGCTCGTTTTATTCCTTTGAGAATAACAAATATGGGTACTTCTGAACATTTTTATTTCGCATTGACTTCTCAAATGTTGGTTAGAGTTCGTATGTTATTTCTACACCTTGATTGGTTAAAGTCTCAGCTATTGTTTTAGGGTAGGTATATCGAATCAAATGTATATGAAGTCCCTCCGAAATGCATCGATATTCGATTAATCATGATCTTCGTGAATATTTTGCACTAGCAGCAGGATGATAGGTGGTTTGCAGTTATTGATGTATTCTGTATTGTTTGTTTTATTCCAGTACTCTGGTATACGGCGTGAATTTAGACAATTGGTGTAAATTTCTGTTAGTATTTTATGTCTTCTTCTAATAGCATATTTTAACAGTTTAGCAGTTATACCGATTTTATCTTCGGGGGCCTTGTATCACTATGGAATTTGGCAACAAGAACTACTATTTCGTCTTGATTTCTTAGTCTTTCCTTCGTTCATTAATGCAACTACTTGTTTTTTTCAGCTATTGTTTGGGCTATCTTGTGTACTTTACTCTTTCTAATTAAGAAAAATCTTTTGTTCTTAGTTAGTATCCTTTTTCAGTAATTTGAATATGGTGCTTTATATCAACTCGCTTCATATGAAGCATAGATGTAGCAAGACATTATAATATAGGACAATAAGCGTTTTTAGCTCACTACCTAATGAACTGAAAATTCTGAAATCTGAAGATGAAAAAAGAAACAAAATTGAAAATATGGGTTGCTGCTAATTCAAATTTATACCGAACATACTGAATTTGTTTACTTGAAAATTTAAAAATGTTACTAATAATTATTTTATGGATGTTTAAATCATTAAATCTTTTATTTTATTTTGTGTAATTTAAATATAGGCATCACTATTAACTTTTAGTTATAAGTTTCCTCAACTCAACCACGAATATGTAACACCTTATGTAGTTTTTTTGGGTGAATGAATGAATACATAATTTCCTCAGACAACCATATGTATTTTATTACATATATTTACAGGGAGATGTTTTGGACTGATTGGGGTCATCCAGCTCAAATTGCAAAATCGATGATGGATGGAACTTCAGATCGTCCATTCGTTACTGAAGGTATTCATTGGCCAAATGGAATAACTGTTGATTACCCTAATCAAAGACTTTATTGGACCGATGCTAAAGCTATGACTTTAGAAAGCATTAGTCTTGATGGAACTGATAGACGGGTAAGTAGGTAACTCAACAAAGAGGGATGGATTAAAAAAATTATTTCGAGCTTGAATTGTCTTGTTCATGTATCATTGATATTCACGTAATATGCAACCAAAGTGTACTAGTAACTGCAGCAATAATCGAATATTACTATCAATTATACAGGGTTACTAAAAAGCTATATTTCAGAAAGAATTAAAAGTAAAATAGTGAATGAAAAAAATTTGTTCAATTTTTATTCATAGTAATACAAATGCTTAATGTGGGCTTCTCGAGTCACACGACAGACGTTCAATAATTATAATCCAGTTCAACCCATGAAATATGTCTGGGTCGAGACTTATTGTTATTCATTCATTTCTTTAATATGGGGTTATGCTAGAAGCTAGACCATAAGGTATAACGTATATAATTATTATTCAAGAGTAGGCGCCTGCGCCCTGGCCCTGGCTCATCGAAATTCATACTGGTGGATCTGTAACGCATTTTGTTGCAATTGTTCTGTGCCGCTTCGGCGCATCACGAGATAATTGCAATAATCTTACCGCCGCTAGTTAGTACAACTGGGGTTTTACTTACGACTTGCTGTGAATCGTGAAACCAAAGAGCATCAAGTTTTGAGAGTGGTTCCGTCGAATCGTTGTTGAAATTAGTTCAAGGAGGGAAGTCTTTCCTATATTACTTCTGGTGGAAGTTTACGCCGTGTTGCGGATCTAAGGGAAGTGAATCCTCCGAGTCTTACGAGGAATTCAGCGACTGAGTTGTGGGTGATTTCCTGTTGCGGGTGTAATCGCTGAATCCATTTATTGCCGGAGTTGCGAGATTTAAGTTTGGCGAGAACTGTCGACACGATTTTAGTTCGAGATCCTTGGTGTACAGTGGAACGCTCCAGCCTATTAACATCCCGGCTGTCTGACTGGTTCTGGAAGAATTCTTTTTGGTATCTGATAACTACCCCCGGTCTGGGCCGAAAACGTGGTCTGGTTGGCGTCCATTTTGGTGGCGGCCCATACGTCCTAGCTTCCCACGGAGGCGGGTGCGCAGTTCCTTTGATTACCGGCACCGTCAGTTAATGAGCTATTTCGAGGGGTAGGGTGAGTTGACTCCTTCGCCGCGAACGTCTCGGCCATAGACGCCGCTACCAGGTTAGTGTTTATCTGCGCATAAGTTTGCAAGACTCATTGTCACCTCCATATCAGGAACTATAGTTTTGGAGTAAAGGGAACTAAACCTATTTATTTTATTATTTTTTTATATATATAATTCTAAAAAATTTAGCTCAGGCCTGAGGCGAATTTCCCCGGAAATCTACAGATTTTCGATCCCATTGTTAGGGAATATTGTATTATATTATTTCGAAACATTTAGACATTGTCGAATATCTTGAAGTCATTGTATTAGTAGTGAACGAATTTCTCCCTTTGGAGAAGGGAATATTGTATTATATTATTTCGAAACATTTAGACATTGTCGAACATATTGAAGTCATTGTATTAGTAGTGAAAGAATTTCTTCCTTTGGAGAAGGGAATATTGTATTATACTATTTCGAGAGATTTAAACGGTTGTCGAATATATTGAAGTATTGTTGAGTTTGGTGTTATTATTCCATTGTTGTTGAAACGTAAGATACGGCAGAACCATTGGGTATTGCCCTATGCCACTATTAGTTTGTTTCTTTTTCCTGCTTCGCGATCAAACGCCTACGACCTGAGATATCCTATTACCGTGACTTTCATTATAAAGTAGGTGGCGCCTATTAATTAGTTGTATACTCTTTTATAAAATTAACTAAGTAACTGAGCTAGTCGAAGGTATCTCGAAAACAGGGCACTACTATTAAACTGGGTTGTGAAAAAGGAGTTACCCCACTGTTCCGTCCGTAATTTCTAACCTTCAGTTGGAAATTACCTCTATTACACCTAGGTACTAGTTTTGTGGATAAATAATTAGACGAAAATTCGGTCTAGTACCCTAACGCCCATTTGGAGGTGTAATAAAGGTCTATTGTGCCTCCCATCAAAGCTGTTTTCTGTACTACGCTATGTACCTACAGCTCGCCCTCTAGTTCCAGAGTATTAATAAACTCCAATATCTGGGAAGGCTTTAAGGAGGTTATGTTCTCAATTCTACAAGTTTCTTGACCAAAGCTTTCCTTTCGTTGTAAGCACTTGAACAGGAGTTTCCTCCTCCTCCCCGTAGAATCTACACTCGTCAGTTTCTGATACATCTATTTTCATCAGATGCTTCCTCAGGCAATAGCGTCCTGTAAAAGCTCGGTGAACAGCAACCTTGTTATTCTTGCCTATTTCATTGAGTTTCCTTTGGCATTCCCATATCAACTTTAAATCGATGACATGATAGCTCATTGCTTTAATAGCTGCTCGACTATCAGAATGGATCACTCTGTTGCATTTCTAATAGTTTCTTTCTAGGTTCATATTTACGCATCTTTCGATTGACAGTATTTCTGCCTGAAAGACGCCCGAACAGGAGCCCAGCGACAGTGCGCACTTGGTGCCTGCCCTATATTCTCAGGCACCAGCTTCTGTCTTGTTTTTCGAACCATCTGTGTACCACTTTATGGAATTGTCGAGACTTAACAGTATCAGTAAAGCGCCTTCTGAGTTCACCCACTGTTGTAGATAGTAGTGGCGCGTAAACCAGATATTCAATGTTAACTAAAATAAATAATCGCACGGGAGAATTGGGAAGCCATGCAAACAATATCAAAACTACTACAACACAAAGGGTGTATTCGCGTTGGGCGCTTACACGCTTTAAGCGCTCACGCTTAGAAGCACAGATTATTAGCGTTTGTGTTGGCCTACTAGCGCTTAGAGACGCTCACGCTTTGGCTTTGAGCATTAAAGATGCATGTCAGATCTTCTTTTTACGCTTAAGTAGGCAAAAGCCCGATAGTTCACACGCAAATACTGTGCTTTAACATTTCCCCTTCAAATTTATTAATTATCGACAACAAAAGTTAAGTTAGCTTACGCTTAGTGTTAAGCGTGTAAGCACCCAACGCGAATGCATCCAAGTTGTATCCAACGGTGGACTTCCTACAACTACATTCAACCTTCAGCACTGGATGAACTCGGAAGACAAATTATTGATTCTGTCAACATTCTCGACTATGACACAATGCAGTGTGCAATGTTTTGAACTAGCCTTTCATTTGGACTTCCATCGTGCAACTCGAGGAACCCATGTTAAAAAAAAAATTTTCAATGATATGAGCCAAAACTTGATTATCTTGATGCTATTTACTATTCTATCTGTAATACTTTCTAAAATATAGCTTTGAAAAACCCTATGACTCCTTTGCAGTATATATATATATATATATATATATATATATATATATATATATATATATATATATATATATATATATATATATATATATATATATATATATATATATATATATATATATATATACAGGGTGTCCCACCGGGAAAGAACGCGATCTGTATATGGAAAACTACACATAGGAAACTTTTGAAAATTTGACAGTATACTAATGTTGATAGGGGCAACTCGACTAAAATATTTTCAAGATGGTGGCACTTAAGGTTATACCGGAAGTAGATACCAACTTGCTTATTTTAAATTGGATACCCTATATATTAATACATTTTTAGATTCTACGTGAGATTCTAGGCAGATTTCATGTATTATGTCCTATACCTAAGTCTAAGCGTTTTTGACATATTTAGGTTTTTATGTCAAAAATGACGATTGCAAGCCCTAATATAATTATCAATTGTTCCTATAAGGATTCCCGTATTACTTACTTTATGAAAAAGTCTTGCTTTAATAGATTTTGTATAGTATTTGGATAACTAATCATACAGGGTGTTCGAAAAAAAGATTTAAAATGAGATTGAGAAAACTGACAAAAATCAATTTTTTCAAATGGAAACCCCCCATTTTTCTTATTTTGTAGTATTTAGCATTTAAAAAGAAGGTAACTTTGTATGAAGTTATCTATACCTAAAATTTGAAGTTTTCGAAATATTGCCAATTTAATATTTTTATATGGCGATTTTGCATTTAATCGTTAAACAATTAGATCTAGTATAGCCACGATCGTATTTGATATTTCAAATCATCGTAATGGCACCCCGGTTAAATTATATAAACGAAAATTATTTAAACTTTTAAGGCTTATCTAAATCATTTTCATTTAAATGCTGCACTAATGAGAATATGGGTAGCATAGGGATGATATTTGTGTTTCCGTAAAATTCTTAGAACTGACGATTTAGATAAGCCTGCTTTTAATGCTATCTGCCTTGAAGATTTTGTTGGATATGCCTCAAAATATCCCAAAATTGCTATTTCAATATTTTCATTGTTAACAACTGGTTTCTTTTTGTACACTTATGCCTTTACGGATCCAAAATTCTTGAAGTTTTCTATAATTCGTTTAACAGTATTTGGTGATGGTTTTTGTTTATGAGGATATCGGGTCGCACATGTATCACATGTCCTTGAAATAATTTATCACATTGTCCATAAATGATAAATAAGTTTAAATAATCTTCGTTTGTATGATTTAACTGGGGTGCCATTACGATGATTTGAAATGTCAAATACGATCGTGGCTATCCTAGATCTAATTGTTTAACGATTAAATGCAAAATCGCCATATAAAAATATTAAATTGGCAATATTTCGAAAACTTCAAATTTTAGGTATAGATAACTTTATACAAAATTACCTTCTTTTTAAATGCTAAATACTACAAAATAAGAAAAATGGGGGGTTTCCATTTGAAAAAATTGATTTTTGTCAGTTTTCTCAATCTCATTTTAGATCTTTTTTTTCGAACACCCTGTATGATTAGTTATCCAAATACTATACAAAATCTATTAAAGCAATTCTTTTTCAATAAGGAATCTACCCCAAAGTAAGTAATACGGGAGTCCTTATAGGAACAATTGATAATTATATTAGGGCTTGCAATCGTCATTTTTGACATAAAAACCTAAATATGTCAAAAACGCTTAGACTTAGGTATAGGACATAATACATGAAATCTGCCTATAATCTGGCGTAGAATCTAAAAATGTATTAATATATAGGGTATCCAATTTAAAATAAGCAAATTGGTATCTACTTCCGGTATAACCGGAAGTGTCACCATATTGAAAATATTTTAGTCGAGTTGCCCCTATCAACATTAGTATACTGTCAAATTTTCAAAAGTTTCCTATGTGTAGTTTTCCATATACAGATCGCGTTCTTTCCCGGTGGGACACCCTGTATATATATATTCATATATATATATATATATATATATATATATATATATATTCATATATATATATATACTCATATATATATATATATATATATATATATATATATATATATATATATATATATATATATATATATATATATATATATATATATATATATATATATATATATATATATATATTCAATTATTTATTTGAATTGTTGTTGCCTGTGAACTATTTTTAAATTTTTGATAATTATTAGCAATAACAGGTTTGGTGAATCTCAAAAAACTTGATTTTATTAAAAAGTTGACGTTTCGCCACGACATTCGTGGCTTTATCAAAACTTTTGAAAAATTGAAAATTCTTTGACATTTATTGATTTGAAAAAATTTGAATAGTTATAAAAGACTACTATGTTTCATCAAAATTTTATATATTAACCAATATAATATAGTCCAATATTAACATTCAAATCTGCTATTATTAGATGGTAAGGGAAACCACAGAAACCTTTACCCACGTAATGTTCGAAATAGGTTAAAATTATTTTGGTTTTGAAAAGTCAAAGAATAGGGTACTATTTATCTTCTTTTTTTCAAGACAAATCCAACATTCAAATATTTTAATCCTATTTTGTACATTACGTGGGTGAAGGTTTCTGTGGTTCCCTTCCCATCTAATATCAACAGACCAGACTGTTGATATTGAACTAAGTAGCACGTAATTAATAACTAAAATTTTGAAAGAAAGATAAATAGTACCCTATTCTTTGATATTATTATATATATTATATATATTATATTATATTATTATATATTTTTTCAAAATAATTTGAACCTATTTCGAACATTACGTGGGTAAAGGTTTCTTTGGTTTCCCTTACCATCTGATAATAACACATTTGAATGTTAATATTGGACTGAATAGCACGTAATAAATAACAGAGAACGGCCACAGCCGAAAAATTTGGATGAAACATAGTAGTCTTTTTTAACTATTCAAATTTTTTCAAATCAATAAATGTCAAAGAATTCTCAATTTTTCAAATGTTTTGATAAAGCCACGAATGTTGTGGCGAAACGTCAACTTTTTAGTAAAATCGAGTTTTTTGAAATTCACCAAGCCTGTTATAGCTAATAATTATCAAAGAATTATATATTTATTTATATATATATATATATATATATATATATATATATATATATATATATATATATATATATATATATATATATATATATACTGCAAAAAATCATCGAGTTTGACAAAGCTATATTTCAGAGAGTATTACAGATAGAATAGTATATATTAAAAATCATCAAATTCATTTCCAATGGAGCTGAATGGTGAAAACAAGAAACAGATAGATTTTTTCAACTCAAGAATAACGGAAAGCTACTTCGTCAAGTACTCTACTCTTGTTAATGACAGCTATACTAAGCTTTATAAAGACAAAAATAACAAAAATATTATTTCATGGCTCTGCGATCTTTATAAAAAGCTTAGTACAGCTGTTATTAATAAGAGTAGAGTACTCGATTAAAACAGATTTCCGTTGTTCTTGAGTTGAAGTATTCTACCGTTTTTCTAGGTTTCACCATTCAGTTCCATTGTAAAGTAATTTAATGATTTTTAATTATCATATGACTTCATTTTTCAATTATGTGATCTAATATCGAGTTCGGTATATTTTAAATAGTTATTTTGTGAGGAAAATCAGAAAGATGAAATTTTCGTTCAAATTTTCACATTAGAATTGTTTTTCTGTCAGTTGAAAATTAATGAATTGAAATGAAAAGAATATCTCTTCAACACAAATTCAGGTAATGATATTATGGTACGTCTAAAGAAATTAAATAATAATGATAATATATTGTGCATTGTAATTCCTTAATATTTTTTCAAGGAAAAAATATTTATTCAAATCTTCACATTTCATGATACACCTCATTCAAGATATTTTCCTGCTCTAGATTGTTCTGGAAGCTGTTGTTAAACATCCGTATTCCATTGCTGTATTCGAAAATCGGTTATACTGGTCTGATTGGCATAGCCATACAATCCAGTCTTGTGATAAGTTCTCAGGAAAAGATCATCATACTCTTATCAAGGATAGAAAGGAATTCATCTATGGTCTACATATTTATCACTCTTCACAACAACCAAAGCGAGATAATCATTGCGCTTTGGAGTTTTGCTCGGATATCTGCCTTCTGAGTGGAAGTAGCTACAGTTGCGCTTGCCCACAGAACAAATTATTATCCAGTGATAAACATACTTGTAAAGGTTAGATCGAAATGATTTATTCATATCGTTAGAGAAGTATTACATGAATCCTTATCAATTTGTTTTTTAGATATCGAGAAACGTCAAGTACTAATCCTTGCCGCCAAAAATATTTTGATTCATATAGAGCACCAGCTGCTAGGTAGACACACTATTTCTCCGTTGCCATTAGTAGTGAAAAATATTGGTGCTATAACATACAATGCTGTCAATGATACCCTATACCTGAGTGACTTGGAAACCAAAAAAATTATTAAGCTCGAAATGACTTCCGGTAGTTCAGAACCGCTGGACATCGCTGATCTTGGAAAAGTTACCACAATGGATTATGGTTAGTATACTAGGTACCTTTACTATTATCAAATCATGAAAAACATACTTATTGACCATGGTCAATTTCATACATAAAGTGAACAAGGAAAATACTTCAATAATTAAAAAATTATCAAACAACTTTCTAAGGGAGCTGGTTATACGTATTCCGCCACGCAAAATATGCATTCACAATCTAACGGTGAATTATAGGAATTGTCAAGTCACCCCGACTCAAAATCTGCATACAGCTGTTTCGATCTTATTAGATCTCATCAGTGCAGCTGATTCGATGGTTGTATTTTGCGTATTACGCTGCTAGCATCTTCAGAGCGTACTCTCGTGAGTATATCCAAAGGTTTTAAATCACTATGTAAGTGTGCCTTGGAATCATATACACCACTGTTGTAGAGTAGATATCTTCATATCAGGAGGTACGTGTTTACGCGACGATTTTCTGTTTTTTCGATCTAAGCGGTGAATTGTTGGTTCCCAATATCTCTGGTGGGAGGGCGCTGTGGATTTTTATCCAAACAGTGTTACTGACCACGATTTGTATTGGAGAACAATTAGAAATTTGTTAATTCACTCCGGGTCAAATAATCTGCACTGATGAGATCTAATAAGATCGAAATAGCTGTATGCAGATTTTGATTCGGGGTGACTTGACAATACGTATAACCAGCTCCCTTGGGAAGTTTGTTTGATAATTTTTAAATTATTACAAAATTTTACTTGTTCACTTTTACTACCTATTTGTTAGAATCAATATTTTCGATCCAAATATTCTGAAATTTAAGTATAGTAGTAAGAAAAGATGTGCTCATGCTGAAAGATATATGAAACTTCATCTAAGGATGAGAAACATTTGTAATGCCTCTCCAAATTGAACCCTGTAGTGATATACAACTTAGAAGTATCACAACGACTGTTCCTGTTCGCCCAAACGTTTCAAAATTCGTGTTAGCATGAGTAAACTAGTAGTCAAATTTCAAAACACCAGCTTCCTAAGTTTGGAAATTAAAATTTGAGCGGACCGTTGAATCACGGTTTTTGCATATCCTGTTTGTTGTCAAATAACCATCGTAGGTGGGTACAATAGCCGCGAACGAGATTGCTCGTAGGAACATAACGAACAAAACCATTGAAATCTACACAGATAGTAGACTATCGTTACTGGGCCTGAAGAATCATAAAATAACTTCACAGTCACTATGGGAATGCCATCAAGCATCATGCAAACCATATTATGGTGTGCTGGGTCGAAGGCCATTCGAGATGCAATGGCAATAAAAAAGCTGACGAATTGGTTAGGAAAGCAGCCGGCCTAAACATATTCGGTGCTGGCCATTCCAGCTTACTGAGAGAACGCCCATCAAAAATTCAAAAATCTATGGGATGAAACAACTACCTGCAGACTTGCCAGGGAACTTTTAAATTACCCCATTAAACATGCAGCAATGATCTACCTGGCGATGCCCAGAGGAAAACTACGCAATGTCGTGGGAATTTTAACGGAACACTGCCAACTTCGAAAGCCCTTATTTAATATGGGATTAAGCGACACACCTCTTTACAGAGGTTGTGAAGAGGAAGGCGAGACAGTACAACGCCCCGCTGTCTTGTCACTCCGAGAATCCATTCTGGGTGAAAGGTGGCCAATCTTAGCCGCCTTGAGGGAAATCCCCCTAGGTGCAATCACCCTCTTTTTCAAACGACTAGGGTGGTTGGAAGCCTAGGCTGGTGGTTTTCCCGGGGAGGATGCACAAAGGGCCCCATGGGGCCTAAGTGCTATGGTCTCGATTGCACTCCCGAAAATACAGAATACAGAATAGTCCGAATTAATAATTTCGACTCAAATATTCTGAAATTTGAGTATGGTATTAAGAAAGGTCGTATAAAACTAACAAAAGCAATGTGTCGCAATCCAAATATTCCTGAAGAACCTATCGTCTTTTACAATATGCACGCATGCTATTCGTTTTCCATCATTCTCCCCCCCCTACCCACCAATTATTTCATATTATTTACAACGTATACATGAAAGGATGAAAAAGTAATTTCCTTCATGATGTGGGGAATAAAAGTATGTACATTTTATGCTGGTAGCTGAATGAATATGTTCCATCATGATAAATTGATTCGTTAGTAATGACAATTTCACCAATTACTTTATTTTTCATTTTTAGATGTTATCCCTGAAAATCTGAATCACCTACATCTCATCTCAGTGACGCGTGCAAGTTCCATCAACACTCATAATGGTTGTTCAGTAAACAATGGTAACTGTTCGCATCTGTGTATACCAGCCCCGAAGTCAATTGTTTGTGCCTGTCCAAATAATATGAGGTTAGAAAGTGATAACCGACAATGTATAGAAAACAAATATTGTCAACGATCAGAATTCAAATGTCCAAAATCAAATCAGTGTGTCAAGCAAACTCAAAGGTGCGATGGAACACCTCATTGTACTTTTGGCGAGGATGAGGATGATTGCAAACGAGAAAATCATTGCCCCGCCAATCATTTCATCTGCGACGATGGTGAATGCATAGAAGACGACAAAGTCTGTAACCTTTTCTTCGATTGTAAAGACAGGTCGGATGAACGCAAATGTAATTACGATAAGGGCAAATCCAAATGTCCGCCTATGCATTTAGAATGCTCGGATGGTACCTGCATTGCAAATAACTTTGTATGTGATGGCCACCCGGATTGTTCTGATAATTCCGATGAACTTAATTGTGAATCGGCTACTTGCACCTCTACACAATTTAGGTTTGTTTTATAGCTCTTTCTTATATCTTTCATTTAACTTCGAGTAATTATTTGGATAAACGTAAAACTCTTGAAAATTCATAAAATTTTGGTTACTTACTAATTTTGGGCTGAAAAAGACGAATCTGATTTCAGAAAATCCGGGAAATCAACTATTTCCACATTTTCATCTTCGAAAAATTTCTAAGGAAATGTCAACATAGCGCCATCATAATGGATGTCGTTCAGTATTGCAGTAATGCCAACCTACAATAAGGAACTACGAAATAACTAATTTACATAAAATTTTCGTTTTACTCACTCATTTTGGGCCGAAATTGACGAAATTGAGCCTGAAAAGAGTGAAAGCAGAAAATACTAAGGTATTTATCGATAATTCAACAGACTGCCCCGATTTACTTGAAATTTTTCGGATTATAGCTTATTTTGGCCTGGAAAAGCCGAATATGAAGTCAGATTTTGTTGCTGGGTCATCTTTTTTTTTCAAAAACTTGAGCTGACTTGACTTTTTCTAACCTTACTAACCTAACCTCCGAGTTCATAAAAGTATAGAATTCATGAAATAGACATGTTTTTGATAATAAAATTAATCTATTTCATGAATTCTATACTTTTATGAACTCGGAGGTTAGGTTAGTAAGGTTAGAAAAAGTCAGGTCAGCTCAAGGTTTTGAAAAAAAAGATGACCCAGCGACAAAATCTGATTTTGTCGCTGGGTCATCTTTTTTTTTCTCAAAAACTTGAGCTGATCTGACTTTTTCTAACCTTACTCACCTAACCTCCGAGTTCATAAAAGTATAGAATTCATGAAATAGACAATGTTTTTGATAATAAAATTATTCTATTTCATGAATTCTATACTTTTATGAACTCGGAGGTTAGGTTAGTAAGGTTAGAAAAAGTCAGGTCAGCTCAAGTTTTTGAAAAAAAAAAGATGACCAAGCAACAAAATCTGTCTTCATATTCGGCTTTTTCAGGCCAAAATAAGCTATAATCCGAAAAATTTCAAGTAAATCGGGTCAGTCTGTTGAATTATCGATAAATACCTTAGTATTTTCTGCTTTCACTCTTTTCAGGCTCAATTTCGTCAATTTCGGCCCAAAATGAGTGAGTAAAACGAAAATTTTATGTAAATTAGAGTTATTTCGTAGTTCCTTATTGTAGATTGGCATTACTGCAATACTGAACGACATCCATTATGATGGCGCTATGTTGACATTTCCTTAGAAATTCTTTGAAGGTGAAAATGTGGAAATAGTTGATTTCCCGGATTTTCTGAAATCAGATTCATCTTTTTCAGCCCAAAATTAGTAAGTAACCAAAATTTTATGAATTTTCAAGAGTTTTACGTTTATCTAAATAATTACCTAACTTCGATCCTTTGTTGCAGGTGTGATACTGGAGCGTGCATTCCAAAATCTTGGGAATGTGATCACGAGAATGATTGTTTCGATATGTCTGATGAACATCCAAATTGTCGTAAGTAATCTATGTATTAATACGCAAAGAGAAAATTTTGCATAGTCAAATTATGTATACCTAATATACTAGATGACCATGGTTAAATTCATATATCACATAAAACGAACAAGAGAAAATTCTTCAATAATTTAAAAATTATCAAACAACTTTCCGAGGGTCATATGTATTACTCGACGCAAAATTTGCATTCACAATGCAACAGGGAATATAGAAAATGTCAAGTCACCCCGACTCAAGCTCTGCATACAGCTGTTTCGATCTTAATAGATCTCTTCAGTGTAGCTTACTTGACTCGGAGTGAATTGACATGTGAACTATGTACCCCTTTTAAACACGCGGAGGGGTTGAGGTTTGCATAGAGAAGGAATGCAGAAAACTAGAATTCATGCAAAAAGCTTTCGTACAAAGACTACTCATTATTCACGTTCATGCTTCCAACGTCATACGAGTAACATTTAAACTTCATGAACTACAGTCGAATTTTGACAATAGGCGACCACTAGTCTATATCTTAAATACGCGAAGAAGAAACATTTGTTTCCCGATTTGAACATATTGTGCTCAACGAGGAGTGTGAGATCTGGCATAGTTGAATTTTATATTGGGAAGGAGTGCTGAAACCTATAATTTGTGTGATTTTTGATGACAATCTACGTTTTGAAACTTTCTCATAATTAATTTTGCTTTCCTTGACTTGACGTTGTCTGCAGGAACCAGCTGCACAGGATACAAATCTGCTACTGCCGTTTTATTTTTGGTTTCATGAAGTATTACCATATAAAATTAGAATTTCAGCAGTTACGGATGGTACCTATCTATCTATACAGTTTAACAGTGCTAACTCATCAAACCCCAGCATAATCATAGTCTATGTATTTGCGCGAGAACATGGTTTCCAGAACAAATCATAGAGTTCGACTGCGGTTTGTGTCTTGACTGTCTTTGCATTGTTTTGGCATTGTACGGAGCTACAGTTTTTTGAAAAAATTATTCAAATCGGATCACCGGCTGAGAAAATATTCAGTCAATACATGGAATATTTAAGCTATGCGTTAAATTTGCGGCGCAGTGTACTTTGAAAAAAAATAGTACTTAATAAAAGGTGCTGGCGTCTTTTGTCGGCAAAGGACCCCGTACATTTAGTTAGAAAAAATGACGACAGCTAAATTCGCTAATTTTTGGATATATTATAGATACTGGCCAGCTATGAAACATACCAATTTTAAATTTTGTTCCCACGGCTAGTTTGGGATATAGAATGGTCCAAATGTCAATGTCTCGATAAACCATCTTTACAATTTTAGAAAATGCTGTTAACATACAGACTTTCTGTGAAATGCGATAACCTCAGTGGGAAGCTATAGCTTGACGATAGTCACTCATATAACTCAAAATTGAGTCCGACATATACAGGCTGTTTCCTCGATGGGTTTATGTACACGGTATCGACTTCGACAATTATGTTTCAAAAGGCTTTATTTCTTACTTAATAATAACAAAGAATACCCGAAATAGTAGACGGAAAGTAGAACTCTCTACCATGTACAATTTAGAAAGAATGATGGTCTAATTTGACATCACCGAATTTTTCTTTATATTTTGTACAGGGATTATTTGTGAGGTACTGGAAAAATGAATGAGTTCATTGCCAAATCGAATAGTTAAAAAACAGGCCACATTCATGTTAAAACTAAAGTTCATATACCGTATGTTCGTTTCCTAATGTCGAAAAATGAGAGTGTATCTAATGATTCTAATGAGCCTGATTGGATTTCAACGAGACAAGTAAGAATAGTACTTATATTCAGTTTGTATTGTTCAGGGTGGTTTGGAATCGCTTCTTCCAGATCCATAGACTCACTTTTCACGATACAGGTACAGTGAAATACGTTCTTTGACCATAAGTCTAGTATCCTGAATGAATAATTATTTTCACATTTGAATATCAATTGAAATCGCGTTGTTTACCGAATCTATGATTTTAGTAAAAGGATATTTCACGTGCGGGAGCATACCAGAATAACCAAGGTACCACAACACCATTGCCACATGAGCACATATTCCGAGTGTTCTTGGACCTGATTTACAGGTACAGTAGTACCCCGACACCGACTCTCGGTCTTCATTATTTTGAATCCATAGCTGATACTTTGTAACATTTTTATATCTCGAAAATAGTCTCAACCTAACAAGGTTAATATCGAGATGAGCTTCATCAATTTCTAAATTAATATCTAATATCACCTCAAGATGAAAAATAATTAATACATTTTTATCTACGAGGTATGCCTGTAAAAATGAACATATACGGTATAAACGGTCAGTTTCAACATGATATGTACTTTTTATAGACTATTCGACTTACTTACTCTCCAGTACCTCACAAATAAAAAGTTTTCAAGTAATAAAGAAAAAAAATTCTGTGATTTTAACTTTTGGACTACTTTTTTTTTCTAAACTATACATGGTAGGAAGCTGTATTTTGTTTCACTGTTTTAGATATCGTTTGTTATCAATGAAGCTAGAAATAGAGTTTTTTGGCATAAAACTGTCGAAGTTGAAGCCGCATACACAAACTAATCGACTAAACAGCCTGTATATGCCGGGCTCATTTTCAAGTTATTTGGATGGCTTCCTTTAAAGAACGGTTTTTAGTGAAGTTATCATATTACAGTAAAAATTTGTATGTTAACATCATTTTCTGAAATTATGAATATGATTTTTTTGGACATATATATTTGGACCACTCTATATCCTAAACCAGTCGTGGAAACAGAATTTAAAATTGATAGATATGTTGTGTAGGTAGCCAGTATCTATAATATATCCAAAAATTAGCGAATTTAGCTGTCGTTCTTTTTTCTAACTGAATGTGCGGGGTCCTTACAACGTGGTAGTTGTTGTAGAAAATATCTGAAACCCCTATTCATTACTCTCTTTTATTCATTGTTGTAGGTAGGCATCCAAATAATGAACAGAAAACCCCAGCATAATCATAGTCTATGCATTTGCGCGAGAACATGGTTTTCAGAACAAATCATAGAGTTCGACTGCGGTTTGTGTCTTGACTGTCTTTGCCTTGTTTTGGCACTGCCTTGTCTCGTACATTTACATAGTATGCGATTACACTTTATAACACTCTATCCAGTAGGTGCAAAAGACTTACGGGTGCACGTTTTAAATAATGCTTAAAGATATTGTTTCTGTCAACATGATGAATCGGGGAAAGATGTTTTCGTTATGTTCATTATTTATGTATGTGTATGTGTTTTATTTTCAATTCATACAATAATTGAAATGTTGTTGAGTGGAGCAGATAACTAATTAGACTTCGCCCGAAGAAATTACACTTCTATAAATTTCTCTGAATAGAAACATTATTATTATTATTTGTGTATAATGTGTATTACAAATACATTCACTTTATACGTAGGTGACGTAATATAACAAAATTCGATACTGAACATATAATTGATTCAGGATATTGGAGTAGTCGAGAGCCGTCTTTCTTACTTAATTGCAGGAGCCGTGCTGAGGAAAAGGAACGCGAGAATCGTGGCCCGTGAAAGCGAGCTTGATGGATCTCGTTCTTATTAACGGTTCGCGAGAATCGGGCGTAGGGAATTTGTTCGTTTTGCGAAGCCGTCGGAAAATACACATCTCCGAGAAGCATTCGGATGAAATTACCATAAAAAACAACCGTGGAGGGTCATTTTCTCGCGGGAAATGCGGTTTCTGAGAAATACAGGCCCTTATTTGATTACATATGCAATGATTACGGAGGTGTACTCTGACAAAAAAATCTCAGTAACATTAAAATTATGTTTGAATTTCGACCACTGGGGGCGACCACTAATAAACATTAAGGACTTACTGACATAACTTGGACTAAACTTCATTTTTGAAATTGTTCTGAACCGAATTGATATTTCAGCTTCCACCTGTGCCCCTGGAACATTTACATGCACCAACGGAAAATGTATAGACAAGCTCTTTGTTTGTGACAACACAGACGATTGCGGAGACAATTCAGATGAAGTGTCTTGCAACCACAATCTATCTAACAGCTGTCAGCTACAAGAATTTCAATGCAACCTTAATAGTAGTATTTGCATACCAATGTCAGCAGTTTGTAATGGAACTTCGGAGTGTCCGGGAAAGGAAGATGAATCGAAATGTTCCAATTGCCAAGTTGATGAATTCATGTGCAAAAATAAGAAATGTATTCCTATGTTATGGATGTGCGACAAGGTGAATGACTGTGGAGATGAATCAGATGAGAAGAAAGAAAGCTGCGACGGTGAGAAAAGTGAAGCTCATTCAACAAAGTTGGAGGTACCTTGCAGTGGATTCCGGTGAGTTTGTTTAAGTAAATTATTGCTTATATTGCAGAGTATTTTCTGTCATAACAACCTCCAAAAATGATTACAAAATATTAATTAAAAGTAAATCAAAAAATAAGTAGAAATATATTCAGCGTATAAATTTGTTTTTATTTGTGATGCAGAAAGATTCGAAATCTGAGCACGAAGTCAGAAATTATTTGTTTTGAGAATATTACGCTAAGAGAATTCATATAGAAAACTTGAATTTCTTGTGTCAGAGTGAACTAAAGTTGAAACGATTATTCTTCTATTTACGTTAAGATATGTAATAAAGAAAAAACAACAATTGATAATAATAAAAAAATCAAGTGGGCATCTTCGTAATTTACCCTCAAATAAAATTATTTGTACATTGAATAACCGCCGCGAACTGTACAAGAATACATAAATTCTCTAAATAAAAATCGCGGTAGCTGAGGAAAATAGTTGAAATCCACGAAAGAACGTACTCTAATATCAACACAATTTATGTAACAAATGTCAACCCTCTGTCTCAAACTGCTGAATCTGTGGAGATGAGCAAATTTCCAAAATTTACGGAAAACAAGATATCTCTGAAATTGGCGATGACTTGAAAAAACATATCTTCAAAAGGCATTTCTTTAGCATCAACTGAATCCACGTATAAATAAATTAACAACTTTCTTATTCAAATTGAAGGGGTTTGAGATTGCAAACATCGTTCAGAAACATTTTTTTCTTGAGTTCCATACACCCCCCAAAATACGTAGATATTTATAGTTTTTTTGTGGTTTCTGGAAATATGCTTCTGAGCTTCAGCGGATCGAGTTAGAGAGTTTGAATTTGGCACGTGCGCCACCATCAGTACTCGATGCTACTTTTGAATAAAATAAATTATTTTCAAATTTTTATTTTAATTTGCTATGAAAATATAGGTTTTCAGTACGCGATGAACTTTTTTTTTTAAATAAAATAAATTATCTAATTTTTATTTCAGTTTGCTATTTAAACGTGGCGTTTCAAAACATAATTTATTCCGTTTGAATTGATTCTCGGCACGATGCACTTCGCGCGAAAAATGCGATCTCAGTGATGTGTATATATATATATATATATATATATATATATATATATATATATATATATATATATATACAGGGTGTACCAATCTTACGACAAACTTCGGTATATGGGTTATTTTAAGAGATATCAAAAAATGAGATCAACAAAAATGGTAGATGTCTTTAAGGTCCATATTTTGAAATTATCTCGAACTATACAGAGTGTTGCATAACTCCGTTACAAACTAAACATATGGTTTTTCAAATGAGTACCCCTGTATTTCATACCGAATTCGGATTACTCACAATTTTTTTGAAGCTTTTGATTCAAGGTTTTGCTATGTTATACAGAGTACTTCAGAAGATATGGACACGTTTATATGAAAATCGTAGGTAAATCAACGCTGTGTAGCTTATTGTGCGTCGGAGAAAAAATTTTTATTTTGCCTAACAGAGTTTCGTAATATGATGCAATATCTCCGTTTTATATTAAATTTGAATTATTCTTCATTTTGTATACAGGGTGGACGGAAACTCGAACCCTTCATTTTCTCTCTTATTTCAAATGGAACACCCTGTATTTTATAGCACAAATAGAATCTTCTATTATGTAACTTCAATTTTTGTGAAGCATTCCCTATATCCAAAAGTAATAAAAACAGAGTTATTTTGTAATATTTATTGTGAACCATAATTATAAACCTTAAATGTGAAAGCAATACACGTTGAATGTAACAAAAAATCCTAAATAATAATAAATCTTAATAAATAATTTATTCTTAACAAAACAAGTCACCAAAAGTATAATTCGAACCGTAATATTGAACTAAATGTTCAAAGTGTTACGGTTAGAATTATATTTTTGGTGACTTGTTTTGTTAAGAATAAATTGTTTATTAAGATTTATTATTATTTAGGATTTTTTGTTACATTCAACGTTTATTGCTTTCACATATAAGGTTAATAATTATGGTTCACAATAAATATTACAAAATAACTCTGTTTTTATTAACTTTGGGTATAGAGAATGCTTGAAAAAAAATTAAGTTATATAATAGAAGATTCTATTTGTGCTATAACATACATTTGAAATAAGAGAGAAAATGAAAGGTTCGAGTTTCCGTCCACCCTGTATACAAAATGAGAAATAATTCAAAATTAATATAATACGGAGATATTGCATCATATTATGAAACACTGTTGGGCAAAATAAATTTTTTTTCTTCAACGCGCAATAAGCTAAAGAGCGTTGATTTACCTACTATTTTCATATGAACGTTTCCATATCTTTTGAAGTACTCTGTATAGCATAGCAAAATCTTATATCAAAAGCTTAAAAAAAATGTGAGTAATCCGAATTCGGTGTAATATATAGGGGTTCTCATTTAAAAAACCATATGTTTAGTTTGTAACGGAGTTATGCAACACTCTGTATAGTTCGAAATAATTTCAAAATATGGACCTTAAAGACATATACCATTTTTGTTGAAAACATTTTTTGATATCTATTAAAATATCCAAAATACCGAAGTTTGTCGTAAGATTGGTACACCCTGTATATATATATATATATATATATATATATATATTATATATATATATATATATATATATATATATATATATATATATATATATATATATATATATATATATATATATATATATATATATATATATATATATATATATATAGAAAACATAATTCTTCGTGTTAACGACACACGTTCGTGGCAATAAAATGAAGTGAACTAGGACATTTATTTGAAACTAATCAAACAAACCTCCTAGCGGAGCTGGTTATACGAGTTCACGAAACATCGAAATGCCTCCATATACCTTAGGACGGTGTATGCTAGAAACATTAAGTTGTTTATCACAATCAATGGAAACGATAGACAGTCTGTTTCGCCCTTATTTGGGGCTCATCAGTATCATCTATCCATCGAAAGTGATAACCAACCAAATATTTCCAACGACGTCATATTTTCCTTCCAGTGACTATATGGCATATAAATATGACACAGCGCCACCAGTCGGAAACAAATGAACCACATCCCACAGATAGAAGAAAACATTTCGGCAACGGGAACTCGCACGTCCTGACACCCGAAGGTGGTTACTATAATCGCTAAGCAAGAGTAAAGTTGATACATCCATTCGATGTAATTCAAACTTCACACGCCGCAAGTAACAAGCGCTCCAAATTTTATCCCTTTTACAGGTAGCAAATGAATAGAAAACAGAATTCTTCGTGTTAACGACACACGTTCGTGGCAATAAAAAGTTCCCGTTGCCGAAATGTTTTCTTCTATCTGTGGGATGTGGTTCATTTGTTTCCGACTGGTGGCGCTGTGTCATATTTATATGCCATATAGTCACTGGAAGGAAAATATAACGTCGTTGGAAATATTTGGTTTGTTATCACTTTCGATGGATAGATGATACTGATGAGCCCCAAATAAGGGCGAAACAGACTGTCTATCGTTTCCATTGATTGTGATAAACAACTTAATGTTTCTAACATACACCATCCTAAGGTATATGGAGGCATTTCGATGTTTCGTGAACTCGTATAACCAGCTCCGCTAGGAGGTTTGTTTGATTAGTTTCAAATAAATGTCCTAGTTCACTTCATTATATATATATATATATATATATATATATATATATATATATATATATATATATATATATATATATATATATATATATATATTATTCATGGGTTAGAATAAGCTTCAGTCGAAATGATAGATTTTATGTATAGAATATTATTGCGTTGGATATTTCAAGAAATCACTTAATTTGCTACTCATGGATCATTAAAGGTGATGAGTTGATCTCATCGACTTGGAAATTATGCTAAATCTACAAAAAATCTACCTATCGGAGAAAAATCTTGAATATATTAGCACCCAGTTTTTCATTTAATGGCAATTTACTTTTCTCTGAAATCATGCATCAATTCCGGTATTGTTAATTTATTATCAGTCCATCGGCAACATTTGCCTTCTAACGGCAAATTCGTGTATTCATCGAACTGAGAATAATGTTTTCTGGATAAGCAGAGATTTTTAGAGGAAGCCTTGTTTTTTTATTAATTGGGGGCCATCCATAATTTATGTCACACGTTAAGAGACAGGGACAGAGTTAACAAAGTATGTCACAGTATGACAACGGTGAGGGGTTAGAGTCATAAATTTCGCGATGTCACACCAGGAGTGGAGGTCACACAAATGTAACCATTGTGACAATGACGAGAGGGGAATTCAAAATTATTAAATTCGTAGGACTTAATTCATGGATGGCGCCTTGTAAACAGTCATAAAAAACACACTATATAAGGGTAGGTACTAACCGAATTAACGTTTATTGCTATGTCTAGGCTTGATAAGGCAGAAACTGAGATAAAACTTGTCTGTGAGTACCACTGATAACCATTCCTTTTCAGATGCAAATATGGACATTGTATCGATCAGTCTCTTGTATGTAACGGTCAACAGGATTGCTTCGATGGATCAGATGAGGGTGGCTTGTGCAAAACCTCATGTGATGAAGGACAAAGCCCTTGTGCACACATATGTTTGAAAACACCAACTGGCCCTACTTGTAAATGCCGAGAAGGTTATGTTCTGAAAGGCGACGGAAGAACATGTGTTGACATTGACGAGTGTAAGATGGAACCTCCAATATGTAGTCAAATTTGCACCGATTATCCTGGCAATTATCAATGTGATTGTTATGATGGTTTCGAGTTAAGGCGAGTACTTGTAACTGACGATTGTTGCAATTGATTCAAGCTAAATAACAATCACCAATATTCATATCTCAATAAACATGGCAGTTTCATCTTAACGTAAGAATTAACTCCAACTACGGGATATAAATAGAATTTTTCGGGTTACTTTCCTTTCAGTGAAGAAGAACATGAAATTGCTCATTTATTTTTGTTTCAGTGAAAATTATCATCAAGTAAACTAACTCTTGAGAAACAAATGTTTTCTTCTTGTGATAGTGGACATCTTTAATTGCTAATTTTCTGCCACAGCTACAAAAAAATAAATGAAACATATTTGTCTGCTTTTGAGTTCTCAATTTTGAAATTTCATAAATGCCACAATAACTTTGCTCTTTCCAAAGTTTTGAAAAAGTAACGAATTTTGTAAACTATGAAAATATATTTTTTCAACCATAAAATAAAAATGAGTAAAGAAACAGCACAGGCAAAAACAGATATATGTAACTATATCACACACACATACATATATGAGTATTTCATAGTTATTCAAAATATGTTTCTAGCATACGAAGATAAGTTGGAATAATAATCTAATATTTTATTTCACAGGTCTGACAAGATGTCCTGCAAGGCTCAAGGCAATCCTATGAGCATGTACTACACATCGAATAACCAGGTCCGACAGTTATCCCAGAAAGACAATATGTTGAAACTAGTTTACTCGAAAGAAACTTCTAAAATAACTGGTCTGGCTCAATCTCTAAAAACTGAAGAAGTTTTTATTGCTTTCGAAAATACTGGAACCCTTCTTAGAATTAACCAGAAAACAGGTAGAGAAGATGTTATCAGTAACGTTGGACAACCGAAGAAACTTGCTTTTGATTGGATCACCAATAACTTATATTTCCACAACACTGTACCTTACTCTAGATCCATAGATGTTTGCAACTTCGACAACAAACGTTGTGCTCCGCTGATAAAAGTGGACCTGAACAGTCAAATTTCAAATATAGTCGTTGATTCTGTTAACCGCTTCATCTTCTACACCACCACAAGTTGGTTGATGTTTAACTCGCCGAAATATGCTTTGTATAGAACTTATTTGGATGGCACAGGTTTACAAGCAATCACAGGGGACGTACCTGGATATATCATCGGCCTCACCCTCGATATCAATAAGAAGCAGGTATACTACGTTGATCAGCACCGCAGTGAGATCAAACGGTAAGATTTGGATAATTCATTGATTGTTTTAGTCATTTATTAAGTTTTATAGATCATTCGAAATCTGTTTTGTAAAGTATTCTTCAAATATATTTGTCATTTATATAACTTTCCAATGGAGAACCTTCAAGTAGCTATCCTCTGAACCATCACGAACAGTATGCGATAAATAACAGTCAACTGAAACAATGATTAATCAATTATAACTGAACGTATTGTACTTCAATCTTCAGCGAGAAATTCTTTGTTTTCGAAAAAAACCACAAATGCGCTCTTAGAAGTTATTAATCCTAATGGTGGGCCTAAGAAAGGCCTTTATAATGATGTGCCACACTTGCTGATCTGACCCTTGGGTGGGACAGGATAGCCCTCCAAATGGTATATTTTATGTGTCTTGGACATTATTTGTTGTTGTTACTAAGCTAGTTAGTCGAGTACCTACTTAGCGTACGCTGGCTAGTATTTGGAAGGTCTCGTGTTCAAACCCCGGGGCCGACTGGTCTGCCATGAGTATTTTTCAGAGGTTTCCTCATGGTAATGTAAGTCACTGCTTGCAAACTTATAAGGCGAATGCTGGGCCAGTATTAATCCTCTGAACCCTACCCACACTTCCTAAAATATCCCGTCTCACCTATCCTTAATGCACTTGTACATACAAGTGTATCCTCTGATCTGGCTGAAGGAGTTAATCCCAAACTCAAGCTGCCCGCCTTCCTGACACATATACTTCAGGGAGGAATGAAACACGTGTGTTTCGTTTTTTCCTATTCCATTATTTGTTACGTTAGGTCGGCATGGCATTCAAAAATAAGGAAAATAATGCTCTTGGCCTGCAGGTCATTTTGGTCGGCCCTAGGGTACAAAAACATACTTTTGTGTTTACTTTTCAGAAAAATACTGTGCATTTTGTCAGGGCATAACCCAGAGACTTAGAACTTGACCATATCGGTTCCTGATATGTTTTCTATAGTTCCGCTGTGTTTTTCTCTTATATATAAAATGATTTTTGACAGAGTCAAATTGATTTTGGGTGAGAGAAATTGTAAAAGCGATGTGTCCCTTCGTCAAAAAGTATAAAACCACAATAAGACGTGTACAACTATGTTAAGTGATGTATAACTTTTTATTTTGACAGAGATAGCTTTCTTTTGTACTTGAAATATTTTGGGATCTCAACAGTATTGTCTAATGACCGAGTAAGGTAACCTAGCGATTAAATTTTAGATTTTGTATTGATTGGGCCGATACATGATGTAAATTGTTGAACATATTGAAACAATGGTTTATAAAAACAATTTACACATTTATCATTTATTGAATGAAATAACGCATGACT
>JARQZK010000097.1:132500-205000 GCA_030704885.1 Cynegetis impunctata
ATAGAGATTTAAAAAGTAATTAGGAATTCCCGAAATATGCATATCAGGAGGATTAGAATGATTAGAAAAATTTGAGTGACCCGGGACTCAATTGGACCATCTAAATTTCTTGACCCTTCTTAATTCAGGTAGACGGGACTCAATTTACCTTTGCCCAGTTGTAGAAAGCATTTATATATTTGAGGAAATTATCTAACTGCCTATCTGTACCGGTCCAAATACAAAAAATATCATCTACATAACGCCTCCATAATGAAACGTTAGTAATTAAATTATTATCTGAATTGAAAATTTTTTCTTCTAAGTTATTCATGATAATTTCCTTGAATATATGAATGCGTTCTACAACTCGATTCAATTTACAAAAGAAGTAGAGAACGAAAACGGCACCTTGAATTTCTTAGACGTTCAGATTGATAGGAATTTGAATTCTCTTACTTTCAACATTTATAGAAAACCAACTTTCACAGATACTTTAATTCACAGCGACAGTAACCAACACATTAAAATAAAAGTCAGTGCTTTTCATTCGTTTATCCATAGGTTGTTCACTATTCCATTATCGGAAACAAATTTTCAAACCGAAGTTTATACAATTAAATTATTAGCCACAAATAACGGTTACAATGAAAGTCTTATCGATAAGCTCATTGGGAAAAAAACGAAGAAAGTATCTGTTGCATTCAATATAGCCCACGCAAACTACTGATGAAGAACAAAAATACTTCCCAATAAATTATGTGCCGAATTTGAGTAGCAAAATTTGTAACACACTATCGAAAAATAACGTTAAAACAATTTGTACAAATAAAAGAAACTTGAAGTCATTCTTGGTCAATAATAAAGAAAAATCTAACATCGGAGAAAACAGTGGTGTTTACGAAATATTTTGCGACGAATGTCCTGTTTTCTATATTGGACAAACTGGAAGGAATATATACATTCGTGTTGAAGAACATAAAAAGTCAATTTTACAAAATAAAAATACCACTGGCTTCTCCGAACATTGTACAAAATTTAATCATTTCCTGGATTTCAACAAAACCCAATTGTTACATTCAGGTAACAAAGGAAAGCGCCTTGACCTTCTTGAAATTCTCGAAATAAGTTCCGCCCATCATAGTCAATTACCCCTTGTAAATGAACAAATTGATTTTCAGGTATCATCTTTGCATTTGTCTGTTTTTATAAAATAGGATGTAATAATCTCCTGCAGTCAGTCTTGATAATGAGTTCATAACTAGAAACATGTCGACTTTCGTTACTGCTAAATACAGTATCTAAATATTTTTATATAGTGAAACATAAGCCAAGTGTGTTTTATCTTAAAGTTTATACTTTGTTCTTTGTGATGTTTCACCAGGTGATGTGCGAGAATTCAATATATATATATATATATATATATAGAGATTTATATAAAATTGAGTTTTTGGTGCCAAGCATCATAAAAACTCATGAAACGAAAAACTATCTTGGCCCTAGGTACAACTTTGCTAATCGCACCCATTTTAATAAGTTAATTGCTGATAATTGTTCAATATGATTGAATCTTGAAGACTTGTGAGGCGGTATTTATATATGAGCCTAATCAATGTATTTAAATATGTTTATTTAATACTCGTTGGCATACGCGTCCATTTGATATTCAAATCTAGACCAAAAAAAATTATTTTAACGTAATTCTAGAGTTTTATTACTTCTATTAGAGGGTTGGTTCTTAATTTCTAATGTAATTTCTTCGGTTTTCAGAATTTCATTCCACAATGCCACATACGGATTGGGCAAAGATGAAATAGCAAAATCAACGGTATTGACCGCTGGTCAGCATGAATATACTAATCCTATCGAATTCGACCCCGCAGAGCTGCAGACTGCGGCGACCGCTATTTCCCGGAAAGTGGAACCCTTAATAGAAATTTGATTGAAAGAATATCAGCTTTTATCTAGTGCATATTATTATTATTATTACTGCACAGAATTTTATAGTGCGTGTGAGTGTTAAATGTGTCTGTGATAGTTAGATTTTAAATAATATTTGTTTTTACAATGGAAATGTATATAAAAATTTCATAAATTTTTTACAGTTTAAGGTATCATAATCATCCTGATTATCAAATATTTTAAAAAATCATGTTTTTCGATGATATATTTTAGATTTTGCTTATGCGAATATTCATATAAACTCTTATTAAATATTTTTGTTTGAATTTTGTTTATGTTAATATATCCCTGACCTCAGTTTGTTATTCAGTGTGGACTTCGGTAAATATGACAGATGTAACCAAATGCTTGAATAAATTGAATTCTTGATATAATAAGAGCAACGAACGGTTGTTGTGGCTATCCTGATGTTTCCGAAACTACTGGTTCAAAGATTGTATGGGATTGTAGTTGTCTGTCTTTGAGAAGGGATTTATTTAATTAATTTTTCGACTGAATGTCGTAAAACATATATTTTGTTTATATATATATATATATATATATATATATATATATATATATATATATATATATATATATATATATATATATATATATATATGTATACAGGACCGTAGCCAGCACTGTGTTCTAGAGGGGGCTAAACAAATTCTTGAGGGGGCCTGTTTTTACAAAGTACTAAAATAAATATAGGTGAAAAAGTACAGGAATGTAAAATAATAAATAAAACAAATAGCTTATAAATAGACAACTAAGTTAATATTCTCTCTCTTGCTTCGTCACTTGTTTGCGCTTAATCGTTTTTAGTTGTGTTTCTATTTCTACTCACAGTAAAATATAATATTCTGTGTTTGAAAATGATTTATCGTCTAATAATATTTTATCTGAAGAGGTTGAAGAAATTAAAGGAAAATGTGTGGATTTTATTGAAGTACTTTTACTTGAATTAATCATGCCCTCGCATTTAAATATTTTTCGGCAGATAAGAAATTTTAGTCCTGCTTTAATTTTAAATGCAGTCCAAAGACCAAAATTTTCTGAGCTACCACTTACTTTTATAACTCCCAATAAAATACCTGACATAGAGATACAATATAGAAACTTGTTAAATGTCGATTGGAAAGAGATATTTGGTGAATCAGTTCCCGATAACCCTATTATTTTTTGGAGGAAGGTTATAGATTTAAAAAATGCAGCCTACCAATTCATGTCTAAAGATTTAGCTCTACTTACATTTACTCTTCTAAGCTTACCGTCATCCAATGCATTCGTGGAGAGGATATTTTCATTGATGGATATTGATAAATGTAAAATTCGAAACAAAATGATACTAAAAATGTTGAATTCAGTTGTGTCAATTAGATCTCACTTTACAATAAATGATATTTGCTGTAAAGAATTTGAGCCTAGCAAAGCTATGTATGCAAAATTCAATTCTTATTTGTATCACTATAGTCACATATCCACAACTTCAAACACAGACAAAGATGATGATGATGTAATCATGTTTTGAGAATAGTTTATATGAAAATAAAGATATTTGTGACAGAATCCTGGTTTTGATTGTGAAAGTCATTTAAGTGAAAAGTCCAGAAAATACGTATTATTGTTTTTTGGCGGAGTAGGCAACATGTTGAGCCAACTATTTTTTTCATGCGGTTGCAAAAAATCTTGATTGCGATTTTAGGCGACAAATTAGCAGCAGAACACGTATGAAAGAACTGCTAGAATAAGTGAATTTAATATGTAAAAATACTTGTTACCAATGTTTCCCCGATAACAAATGAATACTTTTAAGTCAGTTTTACAATTAGGTAGATTTGTTTGTAACTAGGCTAGTTTTATGTTTCAACGCAGATTTAAACATTTTTGTTTTATAATAATTCTGGTATCTTTTCTAGAGGGCGCTTAAATAATTCCATAGGGGGCTCAGCCCCCTTGGCTACGGCCCTGTATGTATATATATATATATATATATATATATATATATATATATATATATATATATATATATATATATATATATATATATATATATAAATATATATTTTTTCATATATATATATATATATATATATATATATATATACACTTTGAAAAATCAATGGAGAGCATGTTCGAAAATTCTCTACCCAACTAAAATATTTTTGGCACTATGGTGTTGCCAATTCTATTCAAAAGTAGTAGCAAGTATGATTTTTCAAATAGAATAAGCTGTATATAATATTATTCATTTTCCAACAACTTCTCATGATATTTCCTTATACCTAGTTGTTGCCGTTTTTGAAATAACAATTATTCTCAACCCAGAGCGCTCACCACATTTGGTTGTTATCCAGATAGTAGCTCGGTAACGATTCGTATTGGGGAACAATTAGAAATTTGTTCCTAGTCAAATAAGATGCTCTGATAAGATCTAATAAGATCGAAACAGCTGTATGCAGATTTTGAGTCTGGGTGACTTGATGTTTTCTATAATTCATCGTTGGATTGTGAATGTAGAATTCGCGTTGCGGAATACGTACAACCAGCTCCCCTGGAAAGTTTTTCGATAATTTTTCAAACTATTGAAGAAATTTCCTTGTTCACGTTATGTAATGTATGAAATTGACTATGGTCATCAATAAGTATGTTTTTCATGATTTGATAATTACAAGTCGTCCAGTCTTTTGGTTTATTACTCAATGTTGAAGTCAGTGATAGTTGTGAGGAAAAACGTAGACATCGGCAAATATGCACAGTTGATTACATATTTTAAATATAGGCGGTAAGGCACAAGATGAAGAAATCTAAAATATATACAGAGTGGGCAGATTTCGATGTATGTATCGGGTATCTTGGTAACTATAGGAAATGAAAAAATTGACAAGGCATTCTCTACCTCTTTTTTCGAAACACTGAAGAAAACTAAAATTTGAAATCGTGTTTTGTTTTAGAGTTATCAATAATAGTTCGATATTTTGACTTTTAGACAAGTGTGAATATCATGGTTGTTTGTGAAGTTAAGAGATAATAACTTTTACATTCTTAAGGTACTTTTTTCTGTATTATCCAGTATCTAGAAAATTTGATCAGAAAAGTTCAGTTTTGAGTTATGGCCTGAAGATGTTATTTGGTTGGAATGGATTTTTTCCGCAAACGTCAAAAAATGACGACTTTTTCAACCTCAGTTTTGTACTCAATGTTGAAGTTTGATTTCACAGACGTCCTTTTGTTTTTACTTTTTAGTCCGGCCGTAAGCGTACAAAAAAGTACACTTTTTTGTACTCTGACGTCAATATCAAGAACGTCGGGCGGCGTACAGTTGGGTTCCGAATCCGACATAATGTAATCTGTGAGAAAATTTTGAAATATATTTCAATACAACAAGTCATTTCTTAATACTCGGGCACTTACCAAAAACGCACGTTCCTATTATGTGTAGATAAGTGTCTTTAAATGTTTCTGACAATTATTTTGTTGAATTGTCAAATTTGTGTTGCCTTAAAATCTACAAAACCAGTAAGCAGAGCAATCTAGTTTTACGTTTCTTCATATCTAATCCTTTTAAAGATATCATCTTAATTCTATCGTTTGAACACCGTTTTCTGAAAAATCGCATGTTCTATTCGGAGAAAAGCCTTTTGTGGCTCGACTAAAATTTTCTTCCTCACTCCGTTCAACCGACAAATATTTAGTCTTGCCACAAAAAGTATCACTTTTACTCCTAATAAAACAATATACTATTTCCCCTTTCTAACGATGTATCATATGTTGAGTCGCTTTTGTTAAGGTGTCTATGATGGTGATCGTTGCGATATGTTATTTAAAACAAATTGAAATATCATTGTCACTATAATTAAAGAGAGATATCACACATGTGAGTGTTTTATGAAAGTGATGTCGAATTAACACCTCACAACTTTGAATTTGTTACCAAAAACTTCAAAAAATCTCTATCTACGGGTTAGCGTTCTCTTTTCGAATTGGAAAATCGGTAAAAAAGCACATTCGATTTTCGAAAATTATAAAAAGAAAAATATAAAAAGTTATACTCTGCGGACTCAATATTCAATGCTGAAAACGTCTCTCAGCGTTAATAATAATGTTGATATTAGTAAATACTTCAAACTAAAAGCATTCCTCAAACGGCATTCAGCTGTTTGTACTCCCAAGAAATCGAAGATTAATACAATTGATGTGGAAAAATTTATAAGAAAAGCTAGTATTCAAGGTGACTAGTAAGATGATCGTATAAATAACTGTTTGAAGTTCATGAATAACTATGAATAAAAACAAACAAATATATACATTAATCAATAGTATATTTGTTTCGAATAAATTTCAATATTTTTGTTATAAATTTATATCTTACAATCTGTTTCTTGAATGGGGACGCATTGTTCTGATGTAACATTGAACGCTTGATCTTGAGGGCAAGTGTACAAGGACTGATTCCACCACCAAAGTGTTTTGCTACATTCATAGAATTGATTGCATTTTGATGATTTGAATTTTCCCTGGCCCACTATACTACATTCTGGAGGTTTGAAGACACACCTAGAAAAAATCGATGAATCAATATATTTTGTTCATTCATCAGTCACAAGATAAAGAATTTGTTTATTGAATATATATATATATATATATATATATATATATATATATATATATATGTATGTATATATATATATATATATATATATATATATGTATATATACATATATACCTATATATATATATGTATGTATATATATAATATATATATATATATATATATATATATATATATATATATATATGTATATATATATTATACTATATATATATATATATATATATATATGTATGTATATATATATATATATATATATACCTATATATATTTATGTATATATATATATATATATATATATATATATATATATATAGGAAAAGAATTTCCTCAAAATTTGGGTTCTCGGCAAAGGTAAGTGGCATTATAGAAATCGACTAATCGTCAGATATATATATATATATATATATATATATATATATATATATATATATATATATATATATATATATATATATATAACTGAACGAGTATTGGTTGCCGAAAAATTTAAATAAAGTTTAATAAAGGTTAATCGAAGCTCAGCAAGGGCATCAAAAGTAGGATATTTTTAGCTTTACAGATATATTTTGACAATCATTGCTGTCTTCTTCAGGGCCTCCAGGCAAAACAAAAATACTATGTAACAAACTACACTTTAAGGCTTTCCAACAACTCAGCTAGTTATTAGTCAGTAAACTAACCCATACACAAAACATTAAGAGTAACAATTATTAGAAAGAAAGTTTTATTATATAACAAAATTTGAAAGAAGCTATCTCACGAAATGAAATCAACAATGGACATATAGGTTAACATTATACATATGTAAATTATAGACCTATTACTATTATTAACAATTTTAGTAAGATTTTTGAAATTGTTCTTCACGATATTTTAAACTCACATGCGAAGGCCCATATAGTAGATGAACAACATTGATTTATTAACGGTAGATCAACAGCTACTAACCTAACTTGCCTCACACAATATATTGCTGATGGTTTTGAACAGTCCTTGCAAGTGGACGTGATTTATACTGATTTTTCAAAGGCCTTTGACATATTTTATCATGGCATCCTATTTCGAAAGCTTAGTTACTTTGCACTATCAAACAAATTCGTAACCTTCTTTTTATCCTACCTATCCTCAAGACAACTGTAAGTACAGTATAATGGTTTTAATTCATCGAAATTTATTGCAGAGTTGGGAGTTCCACAGGGGTCTATCTTGGACCCGCTGCTGTTCAATATTTTTGTGAATGACATTTGTTGCAATATGAAATGTAATGTTCTTCTCTATGCGGATGACTGTAAATAATTTCATAAAATGTCAACAGTGAGTGATTGCTACATTCTCCAGGAGGATATTTCAAATTTGAATCGGTGGTGTGAAGAAATTTTTTTAACACTGAATATTTCTAAGTGCAACATAATATCTTTCACTCGGAAAAAGAACTCAATTAGTTATGATTATAACATAAATACTGATATAGTTAACAGATATACTGAATTTAGGGATTTGGGTGTTACCTTTGATACAAAATTAACCTTTGCCACTCACATAAATAATATTATTTCCAGCTCTTACAAAACCTTAGGTTTTATAATAAGAAATTCCAAATGGCTATCTCAATCTGAATCAACTGTGCTTTTATACAATACCTTAGTTCGGTCAAAACTAGAATATGCTAGTGGTGTTTGGAATCCGGGATACACGTTTTATGTAAAGAGTATTGAATCGGTTCAGAGACGTTTTTTAAAGTATTTATGGTTTAGCTCTGATGGAGTTTATCCGGAAGGAGTTGTTTCTCATGAGTTGCTAAATACTAGATGCAGTGTACCATTACTTGAAACTCGTAGAATATATTTGGGAATTATGTTTTTATACAAAATGTTTAGTAATTCCATTGACTGTTCATTTCTACTTTCTCTCATAAATTTGCGCGTTCCGAGATTGACTAGTCGAGACATGTTTTTTATCCACCTCTAGCCCGTACAAATGTCTTTGCATTTTCGCCACTACACAAAATTTGTAGTGATTTCGAGCCTTTTCATGGAGTCATTGACATATTTGCGGACAGGCCTGGTGATGTCAGAAGGGCTCTTCGTTGACTGTTACTTTAGATGTAAGCTTTTGGTGTGACTCTGTGAGTGAGCCTTCTTTTTTCTAGTAAGAGTTTTTTACTTTTGTTTCCTCACAGAGTTGCATCATTTACTATGTTTCTGAAATATTGTTTTTAATTTATGTTTGTGTTTATTTTCATATACGTTGTATTCATTTTATTGTATTTTTCCCACCCTATAACTGGCTTAAGCTGCTGAGTGGTGTAGTTCTAAATAAATAAATAAATAAATAAATAGTTCTAAATAAATATACATATATGATATAAGTTCTTCCATAAGTAACTAACTCGGACTATTGCAAACATTTTAAAATGTGAAGGAGGATAGTTCCGTGTATCGTCAATTGAGATATAAATGGAAGCAAAGAAAATGGGAACCAACAACTTCGTTTTAAAAAAATATAAATTTTTTGTTTTATTTTTATGATTATGTCAATAAAACAACTGAAGCAGTAATGATTTTTACATTTATGCTCACACTATTGCTCACAATTACAGTTCAACTAGTCGATAAGTAAACCTAATTTTTAACTATTATAATGTATGAGAACGAATGTTTCTTTTTCAGTTTTTCTATCAGCCTTCTATATCTTTTATCTGATTACGATGAAATTTGTATGAGTTATGCAACGTAAAGGTTTCTGACTATGATGTTTCAATATACGTTGAACAAAAATTAATATTGAACAAACATTTCTTAATCTTCATTCAGAATGGCGAATTTGGTGTTGAAATCAGTTAGGTTTTGTAAAACGCTCATATTTACAGATGCTACTGTGTTTCGACACCAGAGTGTTGAAATCATTTAGGTTTTGTAAAAACGCATCTTTACGAATGCTACTGTATTTCGACACATAGTGTCAAGTCAATTAACTTTTAAAAAAAATTACGGTCGGTGAATTTATCAATCGAATATTATGCAAAATAATATTATCTGCATCTAAAATAATTTTGCGAAAAAATTAATTTCACTTTTACAATGGATTTTTACCGCAATATCATTTTCATAGAAGAAAAAACAAGATGACGATTAATTTTATGATTATGATCATATTCTACTGACAATCGATGTGGGGGTTTTTGGTAATGGATATCACTTTTTTGAATTTAACATAGCAGCTTCCAAATGATTCTCTCCAGAATTGAAAGGGGGAAGGGGGTTTAAGGCGGTTGGAAATGGCGGCTCGAATGTGGTGGGCTTGTTATTTTTGGGATTTATTTTCAGAATCTATGCAAAATCGATTTATTGAGACACTTGTGATGAAAGGTTATTAATTTTTCAGTAGGATTCATGAATTCAAAATGGCAGATGAGTTTTGGGGTTTGTGACGTGATTTTTCAGACAGAAATATAAACGCGCAAACTGAAGTATTGTGACTCTCGTACGGCCGTACCTATGAAAGATAGTTTTGATATTTCTATATCATATATATATATATATATATATATATATATATACAGGGTGACCCAGAGCTACGTAATCGGTCCATAATCTTCTTGTCATTGAAGATATCGATATGAAAATTTCAGGGCAAATATGATCCGACTATGTCTATTTTTCAAAATTATTTTGAAGAAAATTGCACTTTCGGTTTTGCCGGAAATGATATCAACTTTGTTATTTCAAATGGAATACCCTGTATATCTTTTGATTTCCGAATTTCTTATGTAATTTATAATAAAATTGTCATAGCACTCTTTATACCTAAAATGAACAGTTTTCGAGTTATAAATTTTTTTCGTCAAATTTTGACAGTTGCGTCTTCAACAAAAATAGGCTATAACTTCTTTGTTAGTATGTCTATTGGTATGCGGTTTGGATTTTTGTAACCTTGAAACATTGTTTTATTTATTCCTTATCAAAATGTTCCATATTTCTAACTAATTACTTGATAAAATCTAGGGTGAAGTTGGCAATTTTCTTCAAAATAATTTTGAAAAATAGACATAGTCGGATCATATTTGCCCTGGAAATTTCATATTGATATCTTCAATGAAAAGAAAATTATGAACCGATTACGTAGCTCTGGGTCACCCTGTATATATAATCTTTTGATAATTATTAGCAATAACAGGCTTGTTGAATCTCAAAAAACTCGATTTTATTAAAAAGTTGACGTTTCGCCACGACATTCGTGGCTTTATCAAAAGTTTTGATAAAGCCACGAATATCGTGGCGAAACGTCAACTTTTTAATAAAATCGAGTTTTTTGAGATTCAACAAGCCTGTTATTGCTAATAATTATCAAAAGATTAGAAAGAGATCACAGGCAACAACAATTCGAATGAATAATTATATATATATATATATGTTATATCGTATGTTTTCACTGATAGTGGTATGAATATGAGAAAGATATTCCGGGGGTTCAATCCGATTTTTTTCGGAAAGTTTTGAGTTGAGCGCTGAGAAGCAACTGTTTGTTTTCACGACGTTTCGCCAAAATCTCATTTGGCATTTTCAAGTGCTGCTGTACATCTGGTGACTGATAATATACTATTATATATATTATAATATATATATTATATTTATATATATTATTATATATATATATATATATATATAGAAATATATATATAATATATATATATATATAATATTATATCTATATATAATATATATAATATATAATATATATATATAATATATATATATATATATATATATATATATATATATATATATATATATACATTCGAAAAAAATATTACAAAACAAAACCATGAAATATTTAATACGTATTTTGAAACCCTCCTTTAATGAGCAGATCCATGCCCGTTAGCGTTACACTGGTTCTGCCCTATGTTTTTGCCCAGGTTTCTAATTCGTTTTACTCTTCTAGTCGTGTCTGTTTTGGACGGTCGTCCAGATTGAATTCTGCGAGGTTCTCAATTTTTCTGTAAATATGCGCGTTCTACAAAGGCTAACTGATTTCGACACTCTGGTGTCGAAATACAGTAGGATCTGTAAATATGCAGCCTAGTACGTCAAATATTAGTCTACCTTAACAAATTTAGAAAAATATATTTGCAAGAAATAACCAGATTGTTGTGTACCTCTGATAATAGGTTGTTTATATACTAAGTATAGTTTTCTATTTTCAAAGGTGTATCAGTACTAAATAAATTCACCACTGGCATTGACCATCGTATGCTTAGAGCAAAAGTACATCTCAATTTAAAAAAGAAGCGACACAAAATGATCAAGACGTCAAATAAAAAACCTTGGCATCCGCCGCTTGATATCTATAAATTGCAGCAGTGCATTTACGACCTATTGAGAGAACCAGAAATACATAGAAATACAAATATAACATGAATGAAGAAGAAAAGATACACACCTTAAACGATAATAATGTGAAGGCCCTGACAACAAGCCAAGATAAACATTCCTCAGCAACCAAAAAGGACGAAGGGATGAGCGAAGAAACTAGACAAGTAATACAGGAACGAAGAAATAAAAGAAGCGAATAAGCAACCACAGAGGAAGAGCAAAGGGAAATAAACAGACAAATCTCAAAATCAATAAGAAGAGAGATACAAGGAGGTACAAAGTCAGAGAAATTGAACGAACCATAGAGAATAATAAAAGCATGAAGGTACTCCAAAGAAATCTTACGAATGGAAGGAAAGAAATATGCAAAATGAGAAACAAAGATGGAGAAGTTATGACCAATAGAAAGGAAATATTAAATATAGTGGAGAAATTCTATAAACTCCTTCACAAAAGTCAACATGATGAAGGTGACGAAGAAAATCCTGAACCCGAAATCCTGACACCGAAGGGGGGCATTGTCAATCAAACATCAAAAGAGCTTCCTGATATCACCATGGAGGAAGTAGAGTTAGGATTGAGAAACACAAAAAATAATAAAGCGCCAGGGAAAGACAACATTTACAGGCGCAAAAAAATAGGAGGCCAACATCTACTATTAAAAATAAAAGAGCGTTTAATCTCTGTCTATTCAACAGTAAAGTCCCTAACAATTGACGTAATTCCATTGTGATCCTGCTTCATAAAAAGGAAAATATAGCAGAACTAGAGAACTACTGACCAATAAGCCTCTCAAGTCACCTTTACAAGTTGTTTACTCGAATTATAACCACCCTACTGGAAAATAAATTGGATTTCTATCAACCTGTGGAACAGGCAGGCTTTCGTCGTGGATTTGGAACGAATGACCACTTTCAAAGCGTCAAAACAATTATAAAAAAGACAATAGAATAAAACAGAGCTTTAGTAATGACATTCGTGGACTTCCACAAAGCCTTCGATACAATAGAGCTTAATGCAGTGTGGAATGCACTTCAGGAATGTAGAGTCGACTACCGATACACCAAACTCATCCACAATATTTACAAAAATGCAACAATGACAGTAAAACTGCATGAAAATACCAACCTCATAACTATTTAACGTGGTGTTCAGCAAGGCGACACGATGTCACCAAAACTGTTTATCACAGTCATGGAGAGTGCACTCAAACAATTGGACTGGAGTCAGAGAGGTATAAACATAGATGGCAACAATATGAATAACTTGCGTTTTGCAGATGATATAGAGCTATTCTCGGACAATCTAGAAGAAATGCAACTGATGTTGCAGGACCTGCAGGAGCTATGTGGAAGGGTCGGTCTTAATATTAACATGTCAAAAACAAAATTCATGACAAACCTTGTTCCCAGCTGTGGCTTGAAGATTAACGGAACTGACATTAAAAGATGTTACCTTGGCCATGAGGTCAGCATCTCATAGGATAACCAGATATGCGAACTAAAGAGAAGACTCACTCTCTCATGAGCAGCTTTTGAAAGACTTAAAGACGTTTTCAAAAGTGACATTCCGGTCAATCTAAAAAGAAGGGTTTTCGATCAGTGCGTGTTGCCAGTGATAACATATGACTTAGAAACCCTAACACTAACAACAGCAACAGCTAAGAAACTTAGTGTTACACAGAGGAAGATGGAGAAATCTATGCTTGGTGTGACCTTGAAGGACTACATGAGAAACGGGGTGTTGCGCAAAAGAACCGGTCTCAGCCATGTCGTTGGAGCTATTGCGAAGCTCAAGTGGAACTGGGCTGGCCACTTTGCACGGATGCGGGATGACCGATGGGAAAAGAGGCTTCTTCAGTGGAGACCTAGAACGGACAAGCGAAGTTTAGGAAAACCGCCTACACGTTGGTCGGACGATACTAAGAGTAAGCAACTGGATACAAACTGGAGCAACTGGATACAAACAGCACAAAATCGATTACAATGGAAAATGATTAGGGAGGCCTATGTTCAACAGTGGACACAGAGGGCTGATTGATGATGATGATAGTTTTCTGAGATGACGGGTTTAGGAGATATAGGGGGTTGAGGTAGTAAAATTCAATGAAAACTATATATAGATTTTTAGATATTTCGCAAATATATATCCTCAATTTTTCACAATACCTACCTTCTCTGTTAAATATAAAAATGTTGACAGGGGGCATACTTTGGCTGATTTGCATTTGTTTAGCATTACAATCAAATATTGAACTCTCGAACTTTATCTACTTTATTGTATTTAACAACTGAAGAGAAATCAGGACATTCAGAATTATATCTGCCCATATTCCTATCTTAATTTTAGTAATTTTTGGATATATCAGACTAAATAGGAAGTAATATGTGGATTCTGCAAGACGTTTTTAAATATAGGTACAGAAAATTTGTATTTTGCATAAAATATGCAAGATATGCCTATTTGCATGTATCTATAATTGTTATCCACCTATATGGTTGATGTTTCGTTTATTATGTTGATTATTTTTTTCGTATGATTTTCAACTAATCAAAACGATCAACTTAGTTAAGTTACCTTGTATAATTTCGATCTCTACCAATCGGAAACTAACAGGACCGTCAAATTTTGATGTTTATCAATAACTCTTCAAAAATGAGTCGATTCGGAGATTTTACTTAATTTACTCAATAAATAATAGTATCAAATACAATGCGTACTTATAATACGCATTGTATTTGCAAATACGGTTATACTCAAACTTCCTGCATAATTACAAATCGTGTCAGTTTGACAGAATACTTAGACTGTCAAACTGACACTCTTTGTAATTATGCAACAAGTTATCGATATATAACCTGATTATTTTGAAGTACTTATAGTATTACTCCTGATTATTTTTTTTTCGTATAATTTTCAATCAATCAGAACGATCAGTTGAGTTAAGTTACCTTGTATAATTTCGATAATACCTGATTATACATAGAGTAGCCCTACCAATCGAAAACTAACAGGACCGTCAAATTTTGACTTTTATCAATAACTGTTCAAAAAAAGTCGATTCGGAGATTTTCACTTAATTTACTCAATAAATAATCGTATCAAATACAATGCGTACTTCAAAATAAATACGGTTATACATCTCAAACTTCCTGCATAATTATAAATCGTGTCTGTTTGACAGAATAATCCTCCCGCTTCGCGGTCGGATTTAAACTGTCAAACTGACACTCTTTGTACTCTCTGTAATTATGCAACAAGTTATCAATGTATAACCCGATTATTTTGAAGTACTTATAGTATTACTACTGAATATAGCTCATGTATGAATAAGCCAATAGAACCCGTGAATTTTGCATAACTACCGCGTATTGATAAGTGAATATACCCTTGACGACGTGATCGTTTTGGTGTTTCGCTTCGTGTCAAAATGTGAATGTTTTCATATTGACGGTGTTTTGACGTTTGTCAAAAAAAATTTATAATTTTTATTCGTTATATAATCGTAACGAATACCACTGGAGCAATCGAAAATAATCGTTATACTGACCTCGTCTTTCGACGTATTTTCTTAAATCATCACTCCAGCTGCGCTCTCGTGATGTTTTGCAAAATACGTCTCGTGACTCGGAAGTATAATCGATTATTTTCGATGCTCTTGTGATATTATAACTGATAATATTTTCATATTTTCACGCCAATCTCCAGGATAATAATATATAGAATGTACTCACGGCTGAAATTTATTGAGTGTAGAACATTCGTAACCGTCTGGACAAAAATAGTTTTGACCTATATTTCCTTCTACACCATCAATAACACCACAGAAGGTAAGTGTTGTGGAATTTAAACATTTTATAGGCTGTTGACACTCTGTCGGTATTTTTTCAGTTTCTGTTGGTTCCGCTGATGGATTGAAGACGAGGAATATCTACAATATCAGGAAATTGAATAGAAAAACCTTTTAAATATTCCATAATATTACCAAGAATAATCGAATCATCTTCAATCAGACGTGAGCTGTTGAAGAGAAATCGTTTTATACGAGTAATTACAAAATCTCGGCTTGCTTTTATGCAGTCATTAAGAGTAATCTGTTTGTTATCCTTTTTAAGGTGATTACGTTTTACACTTCAATTATTTATACCCAGAGCTTATAGAAATACATATTTATTCAGATTAACACAGATGTGAGATTATCTCATTTTATTGTTCTTTATAGTGCTGTTATTTTCATTGGGGTAACGATAATTTGTCTCATAATAATCACATCTACTAGCTCAACGACGAAGTTTTCTGATAAATTCTATAATTAACTAGATTCAGATTTCAAAACTTAGCAGCATATTTCGAAAACTCAGAAATGTACATTGAATTATATATTCATTTAGTAACTGGAAATAGTTTTAGCAAATTACAATAATCTTGGAATTACATTCCTGGACATTATAATATATATATATATATATATATATATATATATATATATATATATATATATATATATATATATATATATACCTATATATATATATATAGTTTTTTTTTCGAAATATTGGGATGAATGCTTGATAAACGTTTCAATAAAATTCACTTGTTTTTGTCCACTAAAATAAATTATTGTTTTCTTGTTTACTGATCAACTTCGACCAAATAAAAAAAAAATTTTTTTATTGTTGATATTAAAAATTTTCATTTCCATTCATTTAATATTCTAGTATATTAAATAATTTTTGTGTCTGTTGATGAAAGGTGTATTCATTGTATGAAATTCTAGATAACCTTATCAGGCTACAACATTGTGTCTAATTAACATTGTAGTATAATTAGTCGGAAATTTAGACGATCTTGCATTTGGAGAATTAATAAGATTTGATTTATTGTTCGTCCCATTCAAATTCTAATATTTAATCATTTCTTATAATCTAAACAAAAAAAAATTAAATTGTTTTTCAAGTTGATTCAAAAGCATAAGGATTATTATTTTTAAAAAAATACATTTTATATTTTGTTGATGTAAAATAAGTGATGAGGTCATCTAATAGTGCAATGAATGCATTATTGAATTTGATTTCTTGAACCATTTCGTTTATCTTTTACGATTCAGTTGGTATAATCATTCGAGAGAATTTGACTTCTAAATATAGCTAGCTTCATTTTTATTTTCATTTCAGTCATTTCAATTAGAGATTGTATGTGTGTCTAATGATGTTGAAGATGGACCTGCTTTATGAATTTAAATCCGCTCAGGAGTTCTTTCCTTTTATGTCTACACGTTCAGTTGTAAAATAGATAAAGGTCACCACACGCAAATTTTTTAATACACATTGGCGAATGCTCTTTACCGACATCGCGTACCTCAAAATTCATTATAGCTGAGTTTTATAGTTCCCACAGGAACAAACACTTGAAGTTTGACAATGTTCGGTTAAATAGTGTTGAAGATAAGCGTTTTTATATATATATATATATATATATATATATATATATATATATATATATATATATATATATATATATATATATATCTCATACGTTCAATTTTTGTATACAAGACAAACCTTTTTGCTTGATTTAGATGATCCACAGTCGTTGCATCCATTAGCCTACCAGGAACTCAATTCACAAGTTGTGCAGATAATATACGCCAATTTTCCGTTTGAGATACGTTAATACTTTCGGCTTTTCGCGAGAGTAGCTTGAAACAGTAGTTATACCAATTCGAAAAGCAGGTTGTAAATATAAGGTAACCAATTGAAGACCAATTTTGCTCATTTCAAACATGGCAAAGCGCTTAAGAAAACTAATTTCAATGATAAAATAGATATATTTTTTTAATTTTACCATTGTCTCTCTGGAATATATGTAGCTATAAACACTAGAATGACAGAAACATTAAACGTTTGTAATAGTATATTACATACCGAGGTGGGAAGTGTTACATTACTGTCTCGAGACAGTGATGTAACTTTCCACCGAGGTTTGTATGCTATTTTATTTTCAACTATAATCTTCTAAACAAAAATTCGGAAGAAAGCAAATTTTTCATTATTTTTTCTCAAACGTCAACAATAAAATTACAAAGACAACCATAGAATGATGATGACAACTAACAACAAATAACTTATTTTCCCAATAGTGAGTAGGCGGGTGTTCAATAAACAATTCAAATTTGTCAGCTCTTGTCAGTGTCCGGACCGTGTCATTTAATTTTTTTATAAAATGTCGGATATAGAGCTGGAGTGCACACCGCCAGACATAAAGGAAGCAGCGGAGAAAGCTGAAGAAAATCTTATGCCCCAAAAAAGTAGACCGAGGTATGATAAAGCATATAATACGTACAGAGATTGGTGCGCCAAAAAAGGGGTCACAAAAGCTGCATCGGAAAACATCGTTCTTGCCTACTTCAGTGAAATGGCTAAGACTAAGAAATCGTCAACCTTATGGTCTACGTATTCCATGATAAAAACAACCTTAATTATCAGAGACAAGGTTGACATATCAATGTATGGAAAATTAATGGCTTTTTTAAAAAGGCAAAATGCCAATTATATAAACCGAAGAGATCAAATACCTTATACCCAAGAAAATGTTGATATTTTCTTAGATGAAGCACCAGAAGAGAATTTCTTGTTCTGAAGGTTATTATTCTAACACTAATAAAATAGTTATTTTTATTAATATTTTTTCAACACTTGTTAGGTTGGTTGGTAATTGGCCTTTCGGAGCCTGCAGAAGTGATGAACTTTTTAAGATGAAAGTCCAAGATATTGATATTTTGGAAAAAAAGATCAGCATCATCATTCCTCACACAAAAACATATCATCAAGCACGATCGTTTTCTGATATTAAACACTAAATGGGCTGAAATTGTAAAGAAATATATGGAACTCCGTTCACGAATTCAAAATGAGAGGTTTTTTCATGCAAATGAGACTTTGGAAAAAATTACCAATCAAGTCTTTGGACACAATTCCATATATCGGCAAATTTCCGAAAAGAAATAGCATCGTTTTTGAAACTAAATAAACGTCGGCGAGTATACCGCGGCATTGTTTTTCGGCGTACAGCAGCAACTTTGTTCACAAACAATGGAGGAGATGTTTCTACAATTGAAGAGATTGGGAGGATGCGAAATCGAGTACCGTGGCGGAAGGCTATGTAGATACTTCATTCTCCAATCAACGAAAACTGCTAATCTGCTCTCTGGCGAAACTACTTCCTCCAATCCTTCATCAGTCACCATGAAGAGTTTCATCAATCTGTACCCACAAGAACTGAACTTTTCAATCAAGCAAAGAAATTACGCATGGGGTTAATGGTTTCTGTAGCATCTCACAATAGTTCGACCATAACGATCAAGTTCAATAATGTCAATAATCCCTAAATATATGTACATACAGAAATTATTAATCCTTTGTTTGAAAAGTTCAGTTCTTGTTAATTTTGTGTTTACTAATCCTAAAGAACTTAAGAAGTGCTAATGTTGTCAAGTGTGCTTATAAGTCTCAATAAAATCAAATAGGTGAATGAAATTTTTATTTAAAACACTTAAAAAAGACATCTTCTCTCAAAATAAACAGAAAAAAAATTCTCTCACGGGTGGAAAATGTCCCACCCACGGGTGGAAAAATGGGTGGGAAGTGAAAGTAGGTAATATGTCAGTTTCAGACTTTTTAAACGTCAGTTATGATGACATTACATATATAGTTGTAAATAAATAGTATTAACCTACTTGTATCAAGTTATAAAATTACTTTTCTGAGTTTGCAGTTGCTGCATTTTCCATTTCTCGAATATTAATTGCAAAATTGGGATAATGAGACACTAAAGCTCACGTATTATTTAAAACGAAAACGAAAAAGAAAACAAATATATATATATATATATATAATATATATATATATATATTATAATATATATATATATATATATATATATATGTATATATATAATATTATATATTATATATATATATAATAAATATGATGAAAGATGAAGAAAAAGCGTCTTAATTTTACACTCTACAATCCTTTATTTTTAGTACTTGATGACCGGTTTCAAAATGCTTTGCATTTCATATTCAGATCTTCTGGGCTACATAGGGAGAACAAAAAGTATATATATATATATAATATATTACTAATAATCATATATAATATAAATATATATATATATATATATATATATATAAATATATATATATATATATATATATATATATATATATATATATATATATATATCAATCAACATAAACCTAACAACCACACTTCGACTAACAATTTCTTTTGAAACGTTCAATCCATACTAATCCTAATATTATAAATTATCTACAAAAATATGCGTGCTGGTAGAGTTCGCCTGTTTCATATTTCAAAATAAAAATATAATTACTATTGATGCTATATGACTGAAAGAAAGTAGGGCCACAATAATGATAGAAAACGATGCCTGCAATTAAGCGAGGCACATGGAATGTAATAAAAATCTGAACAAGAAAATGAATTTTATAAATTAGGACATAGTCATCTGTTTAATACAGATTAACTTTCAACTAGGAAACTATAATTTTCTACTACTAAATCAATTGATCATCTAAATGGCATATATTGGAAACTACCGTACGTAAAACTTTCCAACAACCTGTAGATTACCAGAAATAACACTGTCTATTGAGAATGAAACTGAAAAAAACATGAAATAAGACCTAAATATCAACAAAAATAAAAAGAAATAGAAAAATTAACGAAACAAAACAAAAACTACTGTCTGGTACTGCAATAATGAGAGTAATTCGTAACTAATTCATGGTTGGAAAAGTGCTTTAAGCAATGAATTTGGAGCAAAATTTTGTTGTGAACTAATTACCGAGCCTTCGTCCAACAATTAAATCTGTTAAATCACAACAAAATCTTGCTCCAAATTAATTGATTAATAGTAGGGGAGCCCAAGCGGGGATTTTGGAATTCACTCGAGCGCGGCAGAAAAACATATTGGGGGAAACCTTGCACCCTGTTGAGTATCCCCACCATACATGAACCCTCAATATGGGGGAGTTCTTCTAGGGCAGCCGATCAGATTAGTAAAAATAATCGTTCGTTCGAAAAACTCGAGCGCGTCAGATTAAAGCAAGGTGAGTTAATTACATGAAGAAGAATATGCATTTCACTAAACTGACGATTTGCACGTGGCATAAGGAAATAAGAGACTAAAAAAGTTGCAAAAATAAAACGTCACCTTGACATTCTCGAGCACGGTTATAGTTATTAACGTAACAAGGCCGATATGTAGCAAATAACGGATGAGGTTGGATATTGTAATCCGAGGCGCAGCCTCGGATTATAACTAACCGAATCCGTTATTTGCGTATCGACCGTGTGACGTTAAAAATTTTTCGTAATCCCGTTGAAAGATTATATTTTGATTCCGAAGAAAGAAAAAACCCCGTACCTCGCAATTCTAAAGAAAAATCCCAACGTCGTGCACAATGTTGTCATGGAACAGTTTGACAGTCAGTTTGACAACGTCAATTTTTTGTGTTCTCAAGTTCGCTTTAACGACGACCATGGATGAAATTGATGAAATTGAGGAACAAAATCAAATTCCTTTAGAAATATTGGGAGAATCATGTGCAGTGCAGCGAGTGTTGATTAACTGCCGAAAATAACTCAAGAGCGATATCAAAAAGAATATGAAAATTTTGAAATGTGGCGTAAAAGCAAGAATGTAAAGGTGGTTAATGAAGATGCATTATTAGCCTATGCGAAATGAAAATCAGAGGTTTATTCTCCCAACTTGATGTGGACCAAGATTTCAATATTGTTATTGTAAGCAGAATGATGTTTTGAAATAAATATTTGAACAAGTGATTTCTTAACGGCCGCCGGCCGTTAACACTGACTTTTCAATTGTCATCTGAATACCGTTAAATCGAAATAACAGTATGGGATTACGAAAAATTTTTATTTTTATTTTGAAGGAAATGTCACGAATTTTTGAATATCGGCGATGAGTTTTGGTCTCGTACGGTCACCCCCACCATGCAAACCGGCAGATTAATTTGCCTTCGTTATCAGAGACGATGTGGGGTGAATAAACTATTAATATCTGACACGCTCGAGTAAATCTATATAACGATTTTTTTTACATTTTTGAAGATCTGCACACGTTAACCCCCCCCCCAGTGAAATGGCATACATCATACAACCTTTTTTTCGTTTTAGCATCTAACCTTCACAATCCAAAATCCACAAAATCCAACCCACGACGCTCGAGTGAATCCGCATTTAGCATCTCGGACTCCCCTACTATAAAGCACTTTTCCAACCATGAATTAGTTACGAATTACTCTCATTATTGCAGTACCTGACAGATAGAATAGTTTTTGTTTTGTTTCGTTTGTTTTTCTATTTCTTTTTATTTTTGTTTTCTTATATGTTAGTCTGGCATTCCTCCCAAATTATTTTATAAATCATGTTTTATTCATTTTGTTTTGGAATAAGTATTCTGTTTGTTTGAATATTCAATTGGTTTTGGTTGATTTCTGAGATGTATTTTCTCAAATATTAGGTACTTTTATTTTCATGAAAGATTTATATACATGTGTGACTATTTCATTTATATTTTGTATTGTATTTAGTGTTATCGTCTGCTTCGTTCATGTTTCTTGAGAAACATGCTGAATTTGATAGAATAAGAACTATTGATTCAAATTTAGCTATTTGTATTGAAACTTTTCGTCTTGAATATCGAATGGGAGAGTTTTATGGCTCTCTTAAATTACTTTTCGTTGGCATATATATAGAAACATCCTAAAAAATAAAAAAGAATAGTTCATTTCCATTTAAAAACGAATTCTAAAAGAGGATACAATCCCATTTCCTATGATTATTACGTTAACATAGTGTTGTTGTTTAAGAGATAAACGAATGGGAATGTCGGCAATGACGTTTGAATTTGCTTCAGATAACATACATTACCATCACGTCAACACCGATAATGTGGGTAACATTTCCTATCGTAAACAAAGGTTCAGTTGGTATTGTTTATTACTGCACGTTTGTTCGAACTATGACAAGGTTATTACTACACTCAGAATGAAAATGTGCTTTAAATGAATCATATGATAATTTAAAAAATGCATAGTTTAAAGTGAAAAATTTATATTTGTCCTATAATGTATTGAATTTTTCGAGCAATTTTCATTTCACAAGAATCCTGAGAGAAATATTATTTTCCTTGTGTTGAGTTTACTCACTACTGATTGTAAAAATCTTCATTTTTTGAGTGGAGCATTTGGAGGTAAAATCATGTCAGTATTCTCTAAAACCAAAAGACAATCATTAAAGTATTTAATAAAAATTGGTAGATATATAGGTAAATGTACAACGTTGTTAGATTAACTAATATCTGCAAGCGGGCAAGAGTATTTTAAAAGTCTGTTATAGCTATTTAGTTTCGTATAAATCAAAAATTGCCCAGTCACCAAATTAGAAAAAAATTGTCATAAACCACGGAACAGAGACTATTGGGTAGTTTCTTCAAAAAAAAAACAGCTTTATTAAGGATTAATTATTGATGTAAAAAAAAGTTCACACTAATAGGGGGCGCTAATAACAAATAATCATCGAAAGGGTAACAGAAAATAGTTTTCCTTGAATATTTGGAAAATAAATCAATTTTTCAAAAAAAAAAAACTTTACTACCCTGAAGGAGAAGCAATTAAAAAAACATGATTTTATCATATTTTAGATAGGATCATTGGTTTTTCTGTGAAAAAATATTTTAATGTGCTATGTATAGCGGCTAAGCGCTAGGCTAAATTGTTTATAATATTACAATCACGCTCTGCAGAGAGTTATAAAAAGTTTCACAAGTTCTTTACTAATGATCTTTTGAAAAAAATTGAAAAAGCGTTTTGAAGAGAAAAGTCATATCCCTTAACTTTTTCTTTTAAATTACATTTTAGAACAAAAGTTGTTGAATTAAAAAAAAATCAAATATTTATTCAAACCTTTTTCTTATCAGGATGTTCATTGAAAATGTAGCAGCTATTTGAAAAGTGAATTTTAAAAAAGTTTTACTATAATACTAATTCATTTTATAATTACAAAGATAGAGTTTATTTGACTTAATTCTGAAGAGATTTGAATAAATATTCGATCTGTAATCCACTAATCAAAACACAATTATTTATAGTTGAAATATATGAGTTTTCTCTTCAAAACACTTTTTAGTTTTTTCAAAAAACCATTAGTTATGAATATTTTTATAACGCGCTGCAACGCGCGATTGTATATTATAAATATATATATATATATATATATATATATATATACATAATTATTATATATATATTATTATATATATATATATATATATATTATATATATATATATTATAATATATATATATATATAAATATATAATAAGTATATTATTATATGTAATATTATAAACAATTTAGCCTAGCGCTTATCCGCTAAACATAGGACATTGAAATATTTTTTCACAAAAAAACTATTGATTCTATCTGAAATATGGTACCATTATTTTTTTTCTAAATTGCTCATTCTTTACGGTAGTATTTTTTATTGAAAACTTGATCAATTTTCCAGATATGCAAGAAAAATCATTTTCTTCAACAATTTCGATGATTATTTGTTATTAGCGCTCCCTATAGAAGTGTGAACTTTTTATAATATTAATTATTAATCCTTAGTAAAGATGTTTCTGAAGGAATAATAATCTATTTTGCGCGGGACAAAAAAAACCGGGTTAAAAGTATATATTGACACTTTTGTCAATATGATTTTATATATCAGTAAAAACTGATATGTAATTTTGATTGAAACCGTAAAGTGAAGAATGTTATCCATTGTCACTGTATTTCAATGTATTGAGCAATTATTTGGCAAAATAACAGTATAGTTGCATTTTAAATTTTGGAAAAATCAATATAAGTATATATACTTACTTGTATCAACCAAACTATTGATTCTGTTCCAAAAAGGAAAATTATTCTGAGCGTTGTTGAGGGCGTACATTCCATCTGAAAGTAATAATTTATTCAATTGGTATTATTTATAAAAAAAAATTAACAAGAATTTTCATTGACTTGAAAAAATTTAATTAAAAATCGAAATATAAAATTGATATGAAAAAAATTTTCTAGGAGCGTACGCCATAATAAAATTTTTTTTCGTAGACTCTTCTCTAAAATTATATCAAACTAGAAATTTCTCCTCTATCTTCAACGTAACAGACAAAGCATTTTTAAAAGATGTATATCTCCTCATATATTTTCAATACCACAAATATTTCGATGTTGGATGTCAGTTAGTAAATTTGTGATATCTTTTTTTTTGTTTATTTCGCTGCTTCGACCAAGGATCGTCATTGAATGAAATCACGTGCAAAGCCTTCTACATTTTATTGTACAATTGAATGGATTTTAAGAATATTAAAACAATGGTTAATAATAAGAATTTACACATGGTAATGGCAAACTGCCATTAGCATCTGAAGAAGGTGAAGTTCCACCGAAACTTGCGTTATTCGTTATTTCTTTAAATAAATGTGTAAATTGTTATTATTAATCATTGTTTTAATATGTTTATTGATTTACACCATGTATCGGCCCAATCAATCCAAATCAGGATTTTAAGAAATTTATTGTATGTTTGATGTTGTAGCCTAATATTTTTTTAAAAGTATGTTCTAGTTAATTGTCCTCTCGTTGTTTTTGATATTGCACTCTGAAAGGATGTGTTTTATAGTCAGCCAGGTTTGGTATATTTCGCATTGTGATGGTTCTTCATTCTTGAACAGATAACCATGAGTTAAACTGGTATGTCCGGTTCTTAATCTGTTTATTTTGTTTTGTTCTACAGGGTAGTGGAGGAAATGTTTTGAAGGATATGGATTATATTTCCTTTCCTTCAGTTGAGTTCTCTGATTTGCCCACTCAATATTACAGCATATTTTATTTTGGTATTTATTTGAGATAGCTATGCAATCATCTATTAGTGTTAATGGTATTTCTTTGGCAAATCGGGTGGCTTTTTTGGCGGTTATGTCAGCTTGTTCATTTCCTTCAATCCCAACATATAAGGGTGTGTAGTAGAATATGACTTTAATATCATTGGCTATAATGTAGTATCTTGTTTAGTGTATTACAGATTCTAGAGGATTTTTGTTGTTGTTCTGTCTGATTTTATGTAGTGCACTAAGGGAATCTGTGATACAAGAGGTGATGTCTCCTCATATATTTCAGTGTTGGATGTCAGTTAATAAATTTGTAATATTATCTTTCAAATAGCCCTAATTCATATTTTTTTAACTTCAGAATAAAGAAACTTTCAATGACCTAGTTCTAAACTCATTCTGCCCGATGTTGGTCGTATTATCGACATTGCAATAGCAGTATATATACCTAAATATATATATATATATATATATATATATATATATATATATATATATATATATATATATATATATATATATATATATATATATATATATATATATATATATATATATATATATATATATATATATATATATATTTATTCATTTGAATTGTTGTTGCCTGTGAACTATTTTTAACTTTTTGATAATTATTAGCAATAACAGGCTTGGTGAATCTCAAAAAACTTTTTTTATTGAAAAGTTGACGTTTCGCCACGACATTCGTGGTTTTATCAAAACTTTTGAAAAACTTGAAAATTCTTTGACAATTATTGATTTGAAAAAATTTGAATAGTTAAAAAAGAATACTATGTTTCAATAAAATTTTTCGGCTGTGGCCGTTCTTTGTTATTTATTACGTGCTATTCAGTCCAATATTAACATTCAAATCTGTTATTATTAGATGGTAAGAGAAACCACAGAAACCTTTACCCACGTTATGTTCGAAATAGGTTCAAATGATTTTGATTTTGAAAAGTCAAAGAATAGGTACTATTTATCTTTTTTTCAAAAATTTTTATTACGGCTGTGGCCGTCTTCAGTTATTAATTACGTGCTATTTAGTCCAATATTAACAGTCAGGTCTGTTGATATTAGATGGTAAGGGAACCACAGAAACCTTCAGCCACGTAATGTACAAAATAGGATTAAAATATTTGATTGTTGGATTTGTCTTCAAAAAGACATTACTTGTAATTTTTTTTTGGAGATCAAATTTTCTAAACTATACTTTCTTTTTAGAAAAATTGAAAATTCTGGATGTTTAGATTCTGTCTAGGAAGATGAGTTGTTATGGTTAGAGTTTGTTTGTTGAATTATTTTGTCTTGATTTATGTTGTTTCTTAGAAAAATTAAAGAATTAAATCTGCGTATATTGAACTTAAATGTTTTCTATCTGTTCTATCATTTACGACATTATTTAAATTTTTTTGAATATGTAACATTTCTAAATCTTTAGAAATAGAGAAATATCAAAAACGCAGAGAAATATGGTTTTGTGATAATAAACATAATTAATCATATTTTGTGTTTGTTCCGTAACTTCTTGATTTATTTTATACCGTAAATGAATTTTGTAATATTCCACTTGTTATAACTTCAAAGAACTGCGTCATCCAAATGAATATGGAGAAGACATAATAACTCAAATCACGAGAATCTTTTTAATGTAATAACGATATTATATTATATTTTATCTGACTTTGTATCTATTTTTAGACGTTAGAAATTATATCGATGTTATTGCCATGTATTGAATAATTTCTGCTAAATATGTTGTTCGAGTAGAAGATTCTTTTCTATTAGCGACTATATTTACAAACTGAAGAGTATACGTTTAAATGAAAAACAATAAAAATATCTGTTGGAGAAGAATAAATTCACTATTCGCAAACTTTTCAGCAGCTGTAAAAAGGCGGAATAGCGTTATGGAAACGCGACGAGACAAGACGTGTCGACACTCGATTGAAACAGGACAGTGTTGCCACAGAGAAAAGCGGTACAGCGTTGCTAGAATTATCGACTTTTTTAAAAACGATGTTACAGTTACAACAATTTTTTTGATCTGCACGCACAAAACAAAATACCTCAATATTACACATCTCGTGACTAGTGTCAGTCTATAGTTATTTATATTATAGTGGAAAAATCTCTAGGTTAAAATTATGTTACAATTATCGATTATGTTACAATTATATTTGAGAAAAATCAAGTCGATAATTATGTTACAAACGGCAACGCTGGAACAGGAAACGTGTGCCTGTATCGCATGGTGTCGGATGTTCATAGTGTAATTTACGCAGAAAATACTAGGATTCTATTCAATACGCTTCGCGTTTTGTCAGGTTGCATCGCTTTTCAATAATATGTTTCTGCTTTTATACAATGAATCTGACGCGTCATAACATGTTTGCAAAATAGTGAAAATTCGAGGAAGTATTTGATATATTTTTTCTTTCTTACTTCTTTTATTTCTTGCTGGCTGCCATTCTCCAGTCTCAGTGTCCCAAGTCCATCGGGATGGTAATACATGAGTGTTAGTCTTTAAGCTCCATTTTTTATAAAATCCATCTGAGCAAAGTTCGAACCTAGTATCATTAATGTCGTAGAATAGTTTGCAATTCGTGTAATGCCATATACCTCCAGATGGAAACCTGATTTGATTTGGACATGTTTTAGCAATACATATAATTGAAATTATGAATGATTGATCGTCTTCGACTGCATCAGTACAATTTTCAGCTATAAGAAAATACTTGGAAATATCATTTAAATAAATTTCTATGTTCATGAATAGTACCTACTATAAATAGTAGCCGATAATGGGTTAAAATTATTTGGTAGCTGATACCAGATTCGATAAAAAGTTTAACAATAATTTCCTATAATTTGGCAATCAGCATATGTAATTTCGAAAGAAAGTTACCTTATAAATCCAAAACGAAAAAAGGGAGCTTTGAAATCATAATAAATTGAAATGAGTTAGAAATTAAGGAACCAAATTATTAAAAAACAAATTGATGATAATTAACTACATTGTAGATTCTCGTAATATTTAAAATTCATTTAAAAGAAAGTTCGGGATAACTACTCAATTTTTAAGGAAGAATATAATAGATTTTTTTATTTCAAAAAGTAATCATCATGTCTAGTTGGAAAAATCGTCTTGATATCAACCCCACCAGAGTTAATTTAAATATCATATTGATTGTTTCAAATGTTTTCTGAACAATCATTATAGATTTGTATATCGGGCACCACAGAGACCATTTTCTGGCTGAATGGATGAATGTGTAAGTACTTACGCACTGGGTACAGCATTCCTTTCTTATCCCAAGTCCATTTATTGTTTTTATCATGAACGTATTCGAAATTATCGTTAATGAACCATTTCGAGTAATACAAGTCATTCCTTTGAAGGAATATAGAGTTGCCGTTCTTTAAAAAGTATTTCCCAGAAGTGATATCCTTGAACCAAATACCCTTTGTAGGATACATATTTTCATAAGCTAATCTGTCTGTATCACCTGTAAAATATTATAAACAAACTGTATTCTTTTAATGCCGAATGACATAATGTTGTACTGTAACTAAATCTGATGAAGACACTGTGTTGTCGAAACGATTGTCATTTAGTGTAAGTATAGTTTCTTAATATGAAGTTCCACCAAGTAAAGGTTACTTCGATTTAAAAAAAAATTTATTTTTCGTTAAACTTCGGCATTTTCGAATGAAATATCGTAGATGCATCTTAATTTAAATATAATTTTTTGTTATTGTTTTTTCAAATTATTCTACAGGACGACTAAACAAACTCAAAAATATTAAAATCATTAATTTAGAAGTAAAAAGTATGACATTTCCTTCAGATAAGCTCGAATTTCAACGTTATCAAATTGGCAGAAGAAATGTTTTGTGGAATTAATTTTATTTGGAAAATGATTTATTGTACAGAAAGGAGATGTTATACGAGATGAGCTTCAAATTTCATGAGGAATTGACCGAATGATCAATATATAGGGTATTCTATTCGAAAATAACAATTTTGGAGTATTCATTAAAGAATAATATTTTTTTTTGATTATCCCGTAGAATAATTTCTTAAAACATGAAAAACTAAATGCACAAAATTTTTGAACAATAAAAATCATACATCTTAGTTATTTTATGTAAGTTTCATTCATCAATTTTACCGTTATTATATTGATCTGCAGAAAAATGCCGATAAGTTTAACGAAAAATGAATTACTATGATAATAATAATAATAATATTTTATTAAGTAATCCTTTAAGACAAAGGTACATATGTATAGGACAGGTCACAAAAATTACACTTCAGCTTCTTTCGAAAATATCACAGACATAGTCGCTTACAGTGTAATAACATTTTCTTAACAATAATTACTTTCTTAAACCTTCAAATATCAAGCGACTGAATACTTTGAGGCAAATGGTTGAAAATTCTAATACTCTTATACATGGGAGACATTTCATACTTATGAGTTTTATGCTTAGGTACATAAAGAGTTTCGTTATTTCTGGTATTATAGCCATGAAAGCTAGAAAGTTTAGTAGAGTTAAAGTTCCATCACATACACTAAACATCTAAAAATAAAAATAGAAGCCAATGTTAATATGGCATCTTGACGAAAAGTGGGCATACAGGATGATCGCGAAGAAATATTAAAAATCGTGCGAATTATTCTCTTCTGAATTATGAAAACTCTCCCAACATCTGGGGGGTTTCCCCATAGTAAAACATTATATGTTAAGTGACTGTAGACCAAGCTATAGTAGATTTTCAGTACAGACTGTAGAGGAAGTGAACCTTTGACTCGACTTATTGCGTAGTGAGAGCTATTGAGTTTATTGCACACTACGTCAATATGTGCATTGCACCTCAGATTATAGTCTATGTGGATTCCAAGAAAATTAGTGCAGTCTTTAGATGAGATGACATTATCTAAATGGGTAAGGAGCAGTTTACCATGATTATCGTTGCGAATAGCGAAATTAATACATTCTGTCTTGTTGACATTTATCATTATTGTATTTGAATTGCACCACTCAATGAAGCACCTCACCAGTAACCCACAGAATCTTTGTAACTCCTCAAAAGTCCGCCCAGTAACTGCTATGGAGGTGTCATCAGCAAACAAGGTTATTCTATGTTTACTTAATAAAAAACTAATATCCTCCGACTGATCAGTAAGCAACATTTTCAAATTTAAGGGTAGATCATTAATGAATAATAAAAATAGAAGTGATCCCAGAACGGAAGGAACCCTGAGGTACTCCCATATTCATATTATGTTCAGCAGAAAAAGAGTTATTAACTTTAACAGTCCTGCCGTCAAGATAACTAAATAGCCATTTTGAAATCACACCCCTGAAACCCATATTATAGCATTTGTCAATTAAGATCTTGAAAGCGAGATTATCAAAAGCTCGAGATAGGTCAAAAAATAATCCCACAACGTACAAACCATTGTCGAGGCACTCGTAGACAAAATCAACAAAATACAGAACTCCCGTTCGTGTTGAGTGACCAGATCTAAATCCATGCTGTGCAGAATTGAGTATTTGAAATTTATCCAAATAGTTCATCAATCTATCAAAAACGATACGCTCGAATACTTTAGAAAAAATACTGAGAATAGAGATGGGTCTATAAATGGCAATGTCGTGCACATCGCCCTTTTTAAAAATCGGAATAACGATTGCTTTTTTGAGGACATGAGGAAATACGCCCGTGCTAACAGATAAAATAATTATATGAGCGAAATGTCGACCAATGTCTATACTAATTGACTTTGAAATTTTTGCGGATATGAAGTCAGCTCCGGAACTCTTATTATTTTTAAGTGATCTAATAATATCAACTACTTCATGTTCCAGTACTGGGTAGAAGGAAAAACTTTTACTTAACATAGGAGAGGTGGTACAAGAACGAGATAATGAAATTTTGTAGTAATTTTTAAGGGTGACCTCCGTAACGGAAGAGAAATGCTCAGCAAAGACCTCCACTAAATTTTGGGACTCACTGTATGAAATACCCTCAGAAACAAGCACAATAGATTTATGCTCCTTACTTCTTCTGCCAGTCAGAGTAATTACTAAATTCCAAACTGTTCGATTTTTATTTTCTGACTTTTCAATAAGTCCACTGTAAAAATTCAATTTTGTCATTTTTATTTGCAATTGAAGGATATTATGGTGTTCCATTCAAAGTTTTGTTTGTTTCATTTACTACAAAATATATAAAATTTTTGGGCATTTGAATTAAACTGCAGAAGTAATTTTTCGTAAAATTAATTTTATTCCGAAAACCATTGATTTTAGGTATAGGATATGCTTCATGAATAGGAATAACAATCTCATGCTGAATTTAAATGTGAAATAGAAAATGGCCATTCTATTTGAAAGAGAAAAGTTAAAAGTAATTTCCGTTATAGCCAGAAGTTATAGAAGAACGCGAAAGTCTTAGATCAATGGAGCAACACACCACTACACCGAGATGGGTGCCCATCGCCATGACACCAACTGCACACACACACACATACATATATATATATATATATATATATATATATATATATATATATATATATATATATATATATATATATATTATATATATATATATATATTATATATAGATATATATATATATATATATATATATATATATATATATATATATATATATATATATATAGGGAGAAAATGCTTAATCAGGTATGCAGTCTTAGGGCTGATTGAAAGAAAACTCTTGTTTCTGTTCAAGCTTTCGAGTCTTTATTGGCTCTTCATCAGGAACTCTACAATAATAATCATAAAGATATAAACAACATTAAGAATGCCTCTAAAAAGATATTACTTACGAAAAATGAGGTTGAACTCAACAGGTGGAAACCGTATAAACTTTTCGCCGACATCAAAAAGATAAGGTTAAAAACCAATACGTGTCACAAAGTAAAATGAAATAATAACATGAGATAGTGTAAAATGACAAATTATACAAGAAAACTTGAGAGAGGACCGTTAAAACTTTACTTAAAAAGAAAAAATGCGAGAAAGAACTCCCAATTGAACAGAAACAAGAGTTTTCTTCTAATCAGCCCTAAGACTGCATACCTGATTAAGCATTTTCTCCCTTAACTTAGACAGTCGTCTAACCTCAACAATTATATATATATATATATATATATATATATATATATATATATATATTAATATATATATATATATATATATATTAATATATATGCATGTATTTGAATTATTCTTGCCTGTACTGTATTGCTATTTATTTATAAAAAACTCGATGGACGATGAATCAACTCTGTGTTAGTTCATATTTAAATGAAAAGTAACAGGTAACACTTGTCTAAAAACTATAAACTGAAAAAACTTTCAATTAGACTGTCTTGATAATGCTGTAAAAGGCGAAACTAGTCGAAGTGAAAGTTTTTTCAGTTTGTGGTTTTTAGACAAGTGTTTTACTTATTACTTTTTTTTGATATTTATTTGTATTTTTTTAGCAATAACAGGCCATTGTAGTTTGAAAACCGACTTTTTACAACAATTAACATGTCGTCACGTATTCGTGACTACCAAAACTTTTGAAAGATTGAAATTAATTTGGCGTTTAAAAAACAGACAACTATGTTAATTAAATTTCTGCGGCTGTGACCGTCTTAAATTACTTGTTACGTGTTATTCAATCTAATATCAGCAGTCAGGTCTGCTAATATAAGATGGTAAGGGAAACCATACCTCTTACCTACATAATGTATAAAATAAGTACTTAACTATGTGATTAAAGATTTGTCTTGAAAGGGACATTACACGTGATTTCGACGACAATGCTTGAAATTACATTAATACTAGAAAAAATGAATGGTTTGGATGTATATTCTGAAGATGATGGTGTTGAAAAAGTTGATTCACTAAAAATATTTATTCCAAATACAGATTTAAACATTTCAATATCATTCACATCTTCACAACATCCAATCAACCGTCAATCAAATCAACAAAATATTTTTCTTTAGAAAAGGTGAAATTTTGTACATAGTCCATATTAAGTGTTATTTCTTTTTGTAGACGAACCCTTGAATCAAATAACTAAGAACCAGGTTTATACATTACGTGTGTGAGGTATTCTGTGGATTCCCTTACCATCTAATAGTAGCAGACGTGATTACTAATATGAGACTGAATAGCACGCAATTAGTAGATAGCCACAGTCGCAACAAATGTAGAGAAATATAATGTTCATATATTTCGCCACCAGATTGAAAATTTTCCGCTGTTGCACCTCCACTCTCTCTTGATATGACACAGCGTCACCAGTCGATAAAACGAATAATTCTTACTTATATTCATTTGCCTCAATGGAGGGATAAAATTCGGAGCAATTGCAACTTGCGGTGTGTAAATGTTGAATTACATCGAATTGATGTAGCAATCTTACCCTAGCAGATATAGTAGCCACCTTCGGGTGTCAGGACGTACAAGTTCTCGTTGCCGAAGTGTTTCGTCTGTCTGATAGATGTGGTTCAATTGTTACCGACTGTTGGCGCTGTGTCATATTCATATACCATTGTCTTGCTACAACGAAAATGTAAGACCGTTTGGAAATCTTGGGTTGATTATCACTTTCGATGGATGGATGATACTGTTGAGCCCCAATAAGGGAGAAACAGTCTGTCTATTAATTTCCATCGTTTGTGATAAACAACTTAACATTTCTAACATGTACCGTCTAAGATAGATGTAGATATCTCGATGCTTCTGAACTCTTATAACCAGCTCCACTAGGAGGTTTGTTTGGTTAGTTTCAAATAAGTGTTCCAGTTTCACTTAATTTTATAACCACGGTACGTGTTTCGATTACACGAAGAATTCTAATATATATATATATATACATATATGTATATATATGTATATATATATATATATATATATATATATATATATATATATATATATATATATATATATATATATATATATATATATATATATATATATATATATATATATATATATTCCGGGTGTCCTAGGAAGGTGGCTCGCTCCTATAACTTTTTTGTTTTCCGAGATAATGAAATGAAGTTTACAGGATATATTTAATGCATGAAACTGCATTTTTTGACAAGTAATTCAACTTCATGCAACTTCCGGTTTCACCGGAAGTCAAATAAACTTTCGATTTTTGAATGGGACACCTGGTATATTTTCAGTTTGTTTGTCTCTATATGACATTTAGAGTACAACCATGTATCATTTGCTACTTTTTGTAACCGTTGTTCTATTTTATTTCGAAATAAATTTTTATTCTAGAGAGCTATAGATGCGTTCAAATAAATAATTTCGGTCCTAAAATGGCCATGTTTACCGTCCTAGGACGTAGATTTGTGGGCGTGGCTTCGGACTTATTTTGTTTCAGTTGTGTTGGTCACAGGCTACCCGATGATTTCAAATGTTATTTTAATCTCAATGAGATTCTTCTTTTGAGGAAAGTTCTAAGGTTATGGGACTTCAGGTTTTTATCGAAAGTTTTCTTTCAACCTAATACCTAGAGTGAGGTGTCAAATTAATCGTACTAAAATTATCTTTTTTTTCAACCCGACGAGTCACCATGTTGCCATTTGAAAAAAAAATAGTAATGAAAGTTTTAAAATTAAACTTCACATAGCTGAAACATTTTGATCGAAAACAGTGAAGTTGTATTTTAGCATACATTTTAGGACCGAAATTAGTTATTTGAACGTATTCATAGCCCTCTAGAACAAAAATTTATTTCGAAAAAAATAAAATAACGGTTACAAAAAGTAAAAAATGATACATGGTTGTATTCTAAATGTCATATTGAGACAAAAAACTGAAAATATACCCGGTGTCTCCTTTAAAATCGAAAGTTTATGTCACTTTCGGTGAAACCGGAATCTGCATGAAGTTGCGTTACTTGTAAAACAATGCCGTTTTATGCATCAAACAGATCCTTCAAATTTCATTTCACTATCTCCGAAAACAAAAAAGTCATAGGAGCGATCCACCTTCCGTGGACACCCTGTATATATATATATATATATATATATATATATATATATATATATATATATATATATATATATATATATATATATATATATATATATATATATATATATATTAATTTATATATCAGATATTCGTGGTTCAGGCCGAATATAAATCCACTTCACTATTGACAGGTGTAATAGTTCTAATATTTTTGGGAATATACGACTTAAAAGTCAACTCACCTGTTGGACAATGCTCGCTTATAACCAGTGAAGATGAAATTGTGATGAATATCGTTAGTATTTTCATTTTTTTAAGAATTTTATATAATTCGAGTGTATGGATGTGAAAGTTGAGTGAAAATGGACTGTTTACAAAATTTCAAGTATTCATCTCAGTATTATAACGGGTTGACTAATTATTCAATAGTATTTCTGTAATCAGCTTAGGATACGAAAAGAATATATCAAACAAAGAAAATTTGGAACAAATGAAACTGTTTCAAAGCATGAATTGATTTATATTTACTCTTTAAATTATTCATGTAAGTCAAATGAATTACTTCAATTGTTCTTCATTTGCACAAAAAGATGAAAATTCTTCATGAATAAACAAGAGGCATTAACATTCACACAATAAATCCAATCAATTCATTCGTCAGATATCTGTTATTCTTTATTTCACTAGATATTGCCTAAGGTATTTATTCACAATGGATAAAAAATCATTGTTGCAGAAATATACTGATTCTATATATCGCGTTTTATGGAGAAGTGTAGTTAAATTTCGGATAACGTGAATAAATTGAGTAAGAATATTTCATGAGATTCAGTAAATTAAAGTCTCGAACAATACAGATTGAATGAAATTACAATGAATGCATTCTCATTCATCGTTAGTTCAAATTTAGTTTCTAGCTATCTCTGGAAAGAAATGCGTAAAAAATTATATTTGAATTCTGAATGATTGAGATGATAGTTTTTGAATTTAAAAGTAATTTTAGAACTTTTGGAAATTGCTTAGCAGCCAATCAGATTAATAAGACTTTTAGTATTAGACAGTCTAAATCTAAAATCGATGATGAATATACTTGCAATGGATGTGTTGAAGTGTATTGTTATTATAATTATTAAATATGGGGTTATGCTGCACCACGACCTTAAGGTTTATTATGATCCCATCAGTGCTGTTTTCTGTACTCTTCCATCTAACTACAGCTTGCCTTCTAGTTCCAGATTATTGATGAACTCTAATAGCTGGAAAGGCTTCAAGGAGGTTATGTACTCACCCCTACAAGTTTGTTGACCAAAGCAATCCTTTAATTGGCTCGCAACGGCGAGGCGTTCTGTAACCAGGTGAATAGGAGTTTCCTTCTACTCCCCACATAATCTACACTCGCCTGTTTTTGATAGAACTATTCTCATCAGATGCGTCCTGAGGTGACAGTGTTCTGTAAGGAAGCAAGTGTGGAGGTATAATTTATCTTTACTGAGATCCAGATATCCTTTGGAACTTGCAGTTTTGAATTTCCGAAGGAGTTTTTTGGAGAGATATACACACAGGTCAATTTTTGCACTGTATCGAGCATATTCCTCGTACTTGTCTGACCTGCTTTAGTATGCCAGACTACTGCCGATAAGTAATTATTGGTCTCACAATCATGACCTACACCCATCGAAGTATTTTAGGGTAATAGCCCCAATTCCTACCAGATAGACTTCTACACGTTATTGCTTCACTGGCAGCGATATCAACATGTTTTTCCTACAGAAGCTTGCTGTCCAGGGTAATTTCCAGATATTCAACTTCAGACATCCATTCTATGGTATTTCCATTCAATAAGAGGGATTTCATGGTCAGAAGGTTTTTTTTCCGGGCAAAAAAAATTACTATGGTCTTGGTTGGGTTAATATTTAGCACCACTAACAATTACCACTGCTCCATAATTCCGAGGCCCTCCTATAATAAATCACATAGGGTGCCATCGTATTTACTTCTTACTATTAAGACTATGTCATCAGCATAGACTACGCATTCGAAGCCACGCTTCGTTAGTCTATGTAGTAGTTCCTTCGCTAATAGACTTCATAAAAAAACTGAATTTCGATAAAAAAAAAAATATCGTAGTATGCCCTGGAAATTGGAATAGACATTTCAAATTTTGTCCCAAGGTAGACTTTTCAGTACTTAACATTTGAAAAAAAAAATGATTGAAATCGGTTTACAACTTCAAATTTTTCAGGGATGTTTCCATTAAAAATGGGTCACACTGTATATATATATATTTTTTATTTACGAAATATATATATATATATATATATATATATATATATTTATATATATATATATATATATATATATTTATATATAAATATATATATATATATATATATTTATATATATATATATATATATATATATATATATATATATATATATATATATATATATATATATATATATATATATAACTTTCTGATGATTATTAGCAATAACAGGCTCGGTGAATCTCAAAAAACTCGATTTTATTAAAAAGTTGACGTTTTGCAAAACTGAGTTTTGAAAAAGCCACGAATGTCGTGGCGAAACGTCGACTTTTTAATAAAATCAAGTTTTTTGAGATTCACCAAGCCTGTTATTGCTAATAATTATAAAAAAGTTAGAAATAGTTCACAGGCAACAACAATTCAAATATATATATATATATATATATATATATATATATATATATATATATATATATATATATATATATATATAAAAGTATATTGATACTGATACTGACTTTATTCATGCTCATAAAATTTACATTTTTCATACACGTCAACTATTACAAAAAAAAGAGAATGCCAAAAATAAGTATAAACAAGTACCAAACAACAACTAAACTAAAAACCCAAGGTACGACAACCTACATAGTAGCACTCACATCTAAGAATTCCTGTATACTATAGACTGCCTCTTTTAACAAAAATTTTTTTATTACACTAACAAACTGTCTCTGTGAAATATTCAATATGCTCTGAAAGTTTATTGGAACATTTCGGCCGAAAATAGGTACTAATTATAAATGATTTCTTCAATCTCAGATAATCCAAACTTATATTATTCTAATGTTTATATCTAGTATTATGTCTATGATTATGACAACAGAATTTGTATTTCTTCGGGTTTCTCTATCTATAAATGAGAAAACTTAAAATATACCTACATATACCTCCATTCATCAAAAAAAAAAAACAACTGAGCTGCTGTCAAATGTCAAATAATTTGTTAATTGTTATAAGTAGTACAATTATTGTTCAATTCGCTCTAATTTGCAATATTCTTCAACTAAATAAAAAAATGCCATTCTTTCAATAAAGTTTTATTTAGTTGTGAAAAATGTTTGAAGTCATTATAAAACTGTCTAGAGATTAGAGAAAGTCAGGACAATAAAACTATTTGTCATATGACTTCATTTGACAGCAGCTTACTTGTTCTTTTAAAATAAATGATAACCTCTCTGTGAATTTATGGGAAGAGTCTGAGCACTATTTTATTTTTTTGTGATCAAACTAACAACTTTATGATAAAAAGTCAGGACATAAAAAAGTTGCAGATCGAGTATTTTCGAATATTAATTTAAAAAGGAAAATATAGGCGCATTAAAAAGTTCTGATGCAAAATATTATAGGGGTTGTTTTTTTCAGCCCCTTGTGCTAACATTTTAGTGTAACAAAAACACTCAAAAACTGCCATTTTATTAGCAGCAGTTATCTGCCAAATTTCATTCCTCTAGTTTTTTCCTAAGTGGATGTATTGAATAAAAACAATTTTTTTTCACCTAATTTCAAAGGGCTGTAACTTGGAGGAAAAAGGGTGTTGAACAAAAAGTTATATGAAAGAACCCCCTTAATTTTTCGCATCAATTCAGAAACACCCTGTATATATATAAATATACGAAATATATGAAGATATTGAGATGTTTGTCCAATATTGCCCCAGTGTATATATTGGACAAACATCTCAATATCTTCATAACCGACTAAATGGCCACCGTTACGACAAAAAAAATAAAACTGCGTTGACGAATCACGAAGAGGAAAAAAACACAAATTCAATTTCGATGAGACAAAAATCCTGACTACCGAATCAAATAAAAAAAAAAGAGAATTTCTCGAAATGGTACATATTAAAAAAAATCAAAACTCTATTGATGAGAAGACTGATATAAAAAATCTAAATCAAATATATTTTAACCTACTCTAGAAAATTGTTAAAACGAAAAGAAAAATAACAGTCCTCAATAATGTAATCAAAACACATAACAAATAATAAATAAATGAAATCGCAAAAAACATACATACCACATGCGAACCAAACAGTTTGATGTCAGTTACAATAGAGACGTGATGAAGCAATGAAGTTGCCAATGAAACGGATTTTACTAATTTATATTGATGTTAAGTATTTGTGAAGGTTTCGTATATTTGTCTTGTCCGTTGAAAAAAAATTTTAGAAAAGTGTAAATGTCGTAGTGAAGATTTCCTTTTTTGGTAAGTTTTTTCAAAAAAATAATCACCTGTCCGTAGTTTTAAAAGTGCAATTTTTCTGTTCCCGTAGATTGAAGTAATTCCAAACTGAAGAAGACTACATAAGAAAAATTCAATGTCCTAGTATATATATATATATATATATATATATATATATATATATATATATATATATATATATATATATATATATATATTAATATATATATATTAATATATATTTATATATAAATAATTAAATATATATATTTATATTTAAATATATATTTATATATATATATTTATATATATATATATATATATATATATATATATATATATATATATATATATAGATTTATATACATATATATATATATATATATATATATATATATATATATGAATATATATAAATATATATATATATATATATAATATATAAATATATATGTATATATATATATATATATATATATATATATATATATATATATATATATATATATATAGATATATATACATACATATATATATATATATATATATATATATATATATATATATATATATATATATATATAAATATATATATATATATATATATATATATTATAATATAAATATATATGTATATTTATATATATATATATATATAAATATATATATATATATATATATATATATATATATATATATATATAAATATATATAAATATATATATATATATATATATATATATATTAAAATATAAATATATATATATATATATATATATATATAAATATATATATATATATATATATATATATATATATATATATATATATATATATATATATATATATATATTCGAATTGTTGTTGCCTGTGAACTATTTCTAATCTCTTGGTAATTATTAGCAATAACAGGCTTGTTGAATCTTAAAAAACTCGATTTTATTAAATAGTTGACGTTTCGCCACGACATTCGTGGCTTTATCAAAACTTTTGAAATTTCAATTTTTTCAAAAGTTTCTAATAGAAAGAGCACTACATACATGCGAACATATCACAGCGCTATTCATCGGAAACCGAGAGGAATATCAATTTAAGAAAATTAGCGTTATACAGGCGCAGCGTGGCCATGATTAATTATTTGATAATCAATCATCAACAGATATTCATTTTCAATACCTCTTCATATGTATTAATATATGATTCTCAAATACGGAATCAAAAATTTGTTATCATTGTTAATGTATACCATTGCTTTTTGTCGCAACCGGTATCATTATTGTAGAGGATTCATGATGATTGGTCACCAGAAATATTTCTCACATTTTCCTGATATTTTAATATGTTTCTAGTAAACTTGTGAAAATTCTATTTACACTTCTGATAAATCATCATTATACAAATAATACAAAGTGTATCAAGAGTTATCTCAAAAAGCTCTATCAGAAATATTGCAAGCAGCATTATTAAATGGAAGTCAGGAAATTTAGGCAAATGTATTTCTTTATTTTTTTATTATTTATAAAGTTGATCTCTGTTACATCATCAAAGTAATAAGGATAATGATGAAACAAAATTTTTTGATTTCCTGGAGAACTTTTGAACGATGTTCAGTGGAAGTTCTGTAGTGAGTATCCTGAATGATATAAACCTAGAAAAAATAAGAATGATATTAGAACAAAAAACCAACGAGATAATCTCGAAACCGGTGGAAATTAACCAGTCAAGACATATATTTTTCTATTCATAACGACGATAAATTATTCGATCCGTGGTTCTAAGTATTTTACAATTTTTGTAGAACTTGAGTTGGCTGGTTGATTTTCAATTCTTTTTCCTCATGGCTTGAGATGAATTGTCACATAATATTCATTTAATTTTATATTTGAAAATATCTAACGATAGAAAATAAAAAAGTTGTAAGCAGCGAAGCTCCACGATTAAATCCGTATTTTCCGAGGGAAGATAAGCCGAGTGAGAATTTAATAAAGAAAGCCATGCTGGAGTGTATGTAAATCGGTATGGCTTTTATGAAAAATAGTTGAAACCTACAAAGGATCAGACTTCAACATCAACTCAATCTATGCACCGTAATTCACGGTGCACATAACCAACTAGCTCAATCTGCAGAAGCTGTGTAGGTACGTAGGTTTTCAAAAACCACGAAACAACAAGAAACCTCTACATGAAAATGGCTTCTGTTCTAAAAGAAGTTTATATATATATATATATATATATATATATATATATATATATATAAATATATATATATATATATATATATATATATATATATATATATATATATATATATATATATATATAATATATATATATATATATATATATATATATATATATATATATATATATATATATATATATATCAGTGGCGGCTCGTGAGGTTTTGGTTTGAGGAGGCTACAAGAGGTGTTAAAAATACACCATAGGCGAAAATTTTTACGATTTCAAGGTCAATTTAATTTAAAGAAAATCAAAGTAAATCAAGCAGCCTAACCTATTAATTTGTTTTCACTTTCGAGTGTCTACCTTGAGACCTACAACTCCTATTTACAATATTCACAAAAATTCTTCTCAGCCAATTAATCAATTCATCAATTCATCAAATTTTTTCTTTCACATAATAGGTACCTACCTACCTACTAAACGAATTTTTCAACAGCTGGTGAGAGCAAATAAAAAGTTATTATATATTTTTGAAGATTAGCGGGATTCTGCGATCTTTAACGTTAGCAAAATGATCTATAATATCCTCATAAAATGTTTTGTCTTTCGCCAAAAGTTTTACCAATTCCTTTTCAATAGACAACAAACTAATATTTTTCAAACGATTCTGGCTCATTGAATTTCGTAAATAAGTTTTAATTCTCTTAAGAGTGGAAAACGAGCGCTCTACGGAAGCTGATGTGACCGGGATAGAAACAATTAGACATAAGAGTTTATAAACTTGGGGTAATTCTTGATTCAAATCATTATCAAAAAGATATTTAATAGTCCTCACATGATTTTCATTTTGCCCCAAAATTTCATTGTCATTATAAACAACACACAGTTCACTTTTTTATGGCCACCTTATCAAAAAAAGTGTATTTTTGACATAAATTTTCCAAAAGGTTATCTGGAAAATTAGCCGAAAATCCGGTAAACAAATTTTTATTGAGTAAGTCGAAGAAAATCAGTTCTTTCAAATCAGAGAACCTTATTTCTATTTGACCCCTAATAGTATCCAAAATTTCATAAAATATTTGCTTATAGTGAAGCTCCATATCTGCGTAACTGAATTTCTTTCGTTTTGGGCTAAATTGAGTCATATCATCAGTAGTTTGAAATACAGAAAATAGTTTTTTAAAATAAACTTCTGCACGAAATTCTGAAATTTTTTCGAAAAGAAACTTGAGCCGATTTCGTGAGTAAATTACATCTGAAAACTTGTGCTGTAAGATTTGAAAAACTATTTCTGTTCGTTCAAAAATTAATTCAAAGATGTTTAAAAAATATATAAATTCCTTATCTTGTAAGTAAGATATTGATCCGCGTGCTGTATTTAAAGTTACTTTATCGATGAAAAATTCCTCACTTTCAACTAGGTATAGAATTAAATCCTCAAATCCTAAGCGGCCCCAAACAGAGACATTTTCACTAGTAAAAAGTAAACACTGCCAACAAAATAATTTATTTTTTACCTGTGATCCGGTTAGGCAAGGATGTCTCTCATAATGTATTAAAACCGCGGTTTTGTTTTCTGTTACGCTGCACCAAATTGTTTAATTCAGGGGTAGGTTTTTTTTGTTTTTATCAAAACTTTATCCTCATAACTTAGGGCACTAAAATTATGGGATAACAAATATTCCACTAAGTCACCATTGAAATTTTTGAAATTAATTTCAGTAATCAAACTGATTTTAAAACAATACGCGTAACGCGAGCTGATTCCGGCGTCCATTATTCAGACAGTACGAATAAGGATCATACTACGATTCAATCAACGACTTTACTCGATGTCAGGGAGATTCTATAGTTGTGATTGGTCGACATTTTATAAGACTGGCTTTATCGGTGTTGCCATGTACATGTGTTTTGGTTTTCTATTTCAATGAAATATTCATTCGGAGTATTTGTTTTTGAGTGGTGTGAGTTTGCTTTTCTGTGGCAGGCATAATGAACGCTGAGAATATACCTTTCTAAGCTTTCCGCAGCGTTGCCACACATCTTGAAATGAATGAAATGCAGTAAATGTAAATACCTTCTATCTTAATTAATAAATTATATTATATAATGTAGGTTGAAAGGAAGGTAGGTGCATAAAATAATATGATTTTGATTAATATGAATATGCTGAATGCTGACTATTCAATATAATATATATATTAGTGATACACGGAATATTATTGAGGAGGCTTAGCCTCCTTTGACTAGCCGCCCCTGATATATATATATATATATATATATATATATATATATATATATATATATATATATATATATATATATATATATATATATATAAATATATATAAATATATATATATTATATATAATATATTAAAATAAAAATATTATATATTATATATATATATATATATATATATATATATATATATATATATATATATATATATATATATATATATATATATATATATATATATATATATATATATATATATATAGAGTGTCCCGAAATTAGACGTCAATATTTCAACCACATATTCTTCTTCAAAAAATAGAGATAAAAGTTCATATAAACTAGGGCCTACAACTTCTTCGTTTTTAAGATACAGGGTGTTAAAGGTGAAGACCTGATGGTGGTTTTTTGTAAATATTTTCGAAACCTGTGAAGGTAATTGGATAAAATTTTGTACAGTTACGAAACTTTTTACGCTCTTTTCAATGTACAAAAAGTGAGTATTGTAATATTTTCAAGAGTGCGTAGTGCAGGGGGTATTAGAGAAAAATTTGACCCAAATTTTTTGTTGGTTAATGTTTAGTAATTTTGACTTCAAGATTTGAAAATATGAAGCTTTTTGTACAAATAAGGTCCTCTTCTCATACTTCGCTAGGAAGCAGCATTTTCGAGAAAAATGCAATTGAATATTTCTTTAGGAATTGATTTTTTGTTTTTCAATGTGCAAATCGAAGAGAAAATAATCAGTAACCTGGGAATAAATGACGTTTTTTGATTTGCTAGGCAAAGGAAAATAAGCTGTCAATTATTAATCGCCCAGTTTTTAATTGTGCTGCTTGTTGACGGAAAAAAGCTATTTAGTAGTAATGCAGAGGTTTTCAAAATGAGAATTAGCAGATATCCACTTTGTACGTGGTTTATGCAATGGCAGAGCACGACGGTGAGCCAGCTCAATATGGTGTGAATATTAGAAATTGGCTATACGAGTAATTTCCGAGTAAATGGATTAGAAGAGATGTTTCTATTCCGTGGGCACCCCGATTGCCGGATTTAAATCCACTAGACTAATATTTTTGGGGCCACAGATTTCGAAAATATTTACAAAAAACCACCATCAGATCTTCACCTTTAACACCATGTATCTTAAAAACGAAGAAGTTTTTGGAAGTAGAATATGTGGCCGAAATATTGACGTCTAATTTCGGGACACCCTGTATATATATATATATATATATATTTATATATATTAATATAAATAAATATATAAAAAAATATATATATATATATATATATATATATATATATATATATATATATATATATATATATATATATATGAGTTATTTCCCTAGCATTATCTCAATTCATTTATGAATTCTAAATCCTCTTACCCAAATTGAGGGGGTTTTGGGGTCTAAAAGCTACTCAAAAGAAGGGTTTTTTTGTTCAGTACACGCTCCAAAACCCCTAGAAGGCTGAATGTCAGAGAAGTTGTTCATAAATAATTTCCACATCATTTGTCAATTTCGCTCTTCTCAGACACACAATTTTCCAATATTTGGAAATGCCAAAAGTATAACTGAATTTACCATACTTTTATAGTATCGTGCTGCCTCAAGAATAATACCAGATACCAAATTTCAGTTAATTTTATTAGAAGGAAGCTGCGGGAGATGCCAATATGTACCGGAAAAAAATAATTACTTCCGCACTTCAATTTTGACTTTCGATACAGTGTAATAGTCTGAGATTGAATTCTCGCACATCACTTGGTGAAACATCATAAAGAATAAAGTATAAACTTTAAAATAAAAAACACTTGGCTTATGTTTCACAATATAAAAAATATTTAGAAACTGTATTTAGCAGTAACGAAAAGTCGACATGTTTCGAGTTATGAACTCATTATCAAGACTGACTACAGGAGAGTATTACATCGTATTTTATAAGACAGACAAAAGCAGATAGGCAGTTAGATAATTTCCTTAAATATATAAATACTTTCTACAACTCGATTCAATTTACAAAAGAAGTAGAAAACGAAAACGGTATCTTGAATTTCTTAGACGTTCAGATTGCTAGGAATTTGAATTCTCTTACTTTCAACATTCATAGAAAACCAACCTCCACAGATACCTACTTTAATTCACAGCGACAGTAACCAACACATTAAAATAAAACTCAGTGCTTTTCATTCGTTCATACATAGGTTGTTCACGATTCCATTATCGGAAACAAATTTTCAAACCGAAGATAATACACTTCAATTATTAGCCACTAATAACGGTTACAATGAAAGTCGACAAGCTCATTGAGAAAAAACGAATAAAGTATTTGTTGCATTCAATATACCCCACGCAAACTATTAATGAAGAACAATAATATTTCCCAATAAATTATGTGCCTAATTTGAGTAGCAAAATTTGTAACAGACTATCGAAAAATAACGTTAAAACAATTTGTACAAATAAAAGAAACTTGAAGTCATTCTTGGTCAATAATAAATGAAAAAAAAAAAAAAATCTAACATCGGAGAAAATAGTGGTGTTTACAAAATATTTTGCGACGAATGTCCTGCTTTCTATATTGGACAGACAGGAAGGAATATAAATATTCGTGTTGAAGAACATAAGAAGTCAATTTTACAAAACAAAACACCACTGGCTTCTCTGAGCATTGTATAAAATTCAATCACTTATTGGATTTCAACAAAACCAAATTGTTACATTCAGGTAACAAAGGAAAGCGCCTTGACCTTCTTCAAATTCTCGAAATAAGTTCCGCCCATCACAGTCAATTACCCCTTGTAAACGAACAAATTGATGTTCAGGTATCACCTTTACTTTTATTTTATAAAATACGATGTAATACTCTCCTGTAGTCAGTCTTGATAATGAGTTCATAACTCGAAACATGTCGACTTTTCGTTACTGCTAAATACAGTCTCTAAATATTTGTTATATTGTGAAACATAAGCCAAATGTTTTTTATTTTAAAGTTTATACTTTATTCGTGTAATAGTCTATTATATTCGGGGAAAATTTGACTTAAATTACTTGTATAATTTGGAAATTATTCCCCAATGAAAAACGTATGTTATTTCCAGTTATGCCAAATTCTCCCGAGAAATATTCACAATCATCATCATTATTGATCACTACGTTGTTAGAGAAATTTTGACAACGAAAAATCCAATCATAATTGAAGTTAATTATTGAATTTTTCTTACCGCCTGGCTATTCGTGATGGGGAGGCATGGGACGGTACGCACTTTGGTGATCTTCGTGGCTATGACCTGAAATTCGAATAAATATATGTACATCTATCATATGCTCATTTCGAGTGAATCAGAATTTTGTTATCATTATCATCAAAAATCCAATTATAGCTCAAAATAATTATTCATCTGACCCGCACTGACGTGTGAGATGGTGGGCTCCGACTTGTCCACCCAGTTTCATTTATCACATGTATTTCGGAAGTAATCATTATGTCGTCGTACTTTTCAATTTTCAGATTGTTGAAAATGATGTGCCTAGCTTTAAAGCGACAAGAATTGTTCCCTTCACACTTGATGCTAGTCCAAGTTATGCCTTCCTTAATATCCCCAAATTATCAGGCAATAATGAATCCAACAATGATACTAACGAAGATATAGGCAATACATCTGGAAAATGTTGGATTCTATAAGTTCCATTTCCTATTCGTTTAAGATCGGGTGCATAGTTTATCGTCAATAGTTACATGAAGTCTGCACTAGTTTCATAAAAAAGTGTCCTAGTTGTGGAAAACGCAAATAAGATTAGTAGGTTTTGAGTTGAACACTCATTAAATGTTTATTATATTTTGAATATAAATTCATTTCCCGTTATCCACCCGAATGAACAATTTCCATTACTTTTTTAGTGCGCCATAATACCCTCCATTCTCTTTATTTACTTCACTTCCCTATAAAGAGTTATATCATCCACAAAAGCGCATTCAGAAATACTGAAATCTCTCCAGATTTCTATATCTGATGTAGAATGATTCATTATTGTTGTCGATAATTGAAGTGTTAAGATGATTGATTGTACTCAGATTATAAGTCAGCCATGAAGAGCTGTTTCAAGTATGAATTAACTACTACGAATGAACCTACTTTTCATTTTGGGAGGGATATTACTTCAACTAGATTTCGGAGAAAGTTCAGGTTAAGAAGAGTATATATTAAAAAAACGTGAGCAGCAGAGCTCCATCATTGAGGTTGTATATTGTGCGCGTAATGCATCGCGTCGAGATGCAATTCTAACGAATTGAATCATATTCTGGAAAAGCCACGCTTAAATAGCAGACCAAATCAAAAAGTTGAAAATAATTTTTTTATTGAAAAAATTATTAAATTTTTCCAGAAAAGAAAACCCGCGAAGTGCATCGCGAACAGAAATATATCGCTTTCATAGCTGAAATCTAAAAATTGTTCAATATTACATAAAAAACAAAAAAAAATTTCGCGAAGTGCACCGTGTACTGATGTACTGGTTGAAACTACTCAAAGTCACTTCCTTAACATTAACTCAATCTACGTACCAAGTTTGAACCCTTCAACTCAATTAGCACAAGCTGTGGAGTTTGGCAAATTTTCAAAAATCACTAAAAAGCAACAAATATCTACATGAAAATGGCGGCGGTTAGAGAAATTTAACCAAATTTTGGTTGTTTCGTTCTGCAACGAAAACAATCCCAGGAAAAGGTAATCAATTCATTTGGTGTGATACGAATCGCTGTAGATGTGAATATGTACCGGGTAGGATATTTATATGAAAATTAGAAATATCTACCTAAAAATGGCGGAGATTGCAGAAATTACCCAAATTTTGATACTTTCGTTCTGCAACGGAAACATTCTCAAGTACGAAATTTCCGCTCATTCTACTCGATGGGAGCCACTGGAGATATGTACTGGGAAATATATGTATATATATATATATATAAATATATATAAATATATATATATATATATATATATATATATATATATATATATATATTAATATATATAATAAAATAAATATATATATATATATATATATATATATATATAAATATATATATATATATATATATATATATAAATATATATATATATATATATATATATATATATATATATATATATATATATATATATATATATATATATATATATATATATATATATATATATATATATATATATATATATATATATATATATATATATATATATATATATATATATATTTGATGGAATCCGTCGTTAATACGTGATAATTTAACAACTACTGAACAAAAACTGAATTTGAATTTACTAGGTACGTTTATTATCACAAAAATACTTTGAAAAATATAACACTGCCCGATGATGGTCTAGTGACCGAAATTGCAATCGCAGTGTTATATTTTTCAAAGTATTTTTGGTATTTTTGTGATAATAAACGTAGTAAATTCAAATTTGGTTTTTGTTCATCACATATATTTATATATACAGGGTTGCGACAAAGCATGGAACCAAGTAAATATCTTTCGAACGAAAAGGAGAATATTTATGAAATTTTGCAGGTGAGTCCAATGGCGCAAAATGCATCTGATGTATGGTTTTTTGTTGATAATATACTTTCGGTTGTACCGGAAATAGACCCTAAGTCGCTTATTTTAAATGGGATACCCTATATATTATTACATTTTTAGATTCTACTTAAGATTCTAAGCAGATTCTATGCATCATATCCTATACCTAAGTCTGAGCGTTTTTGACATATTCAGGTTTTTATGTCAAAAACGACGATTGTAAGCCCTAATATAATTATCAATTGTTTCTATAAGGAAGCCTTTTTTACTTACTTTGGGTTAGACTCCTTGTTGAAAAGGACCCATTTTGATAGATTTTGAATAATATTTGGATAACTAGTTATACAGGGCGTGCAAAACATAAGATCTAAAATGATATTGAGAAAACTGACAAAAATCAATTTTTTCAAATGGAAACCCCCCATTTTCTTTATTCTGTAGTATTAAGCATTTGAAAGAAAGGTAACTTTGTATGAGGTTATCTTCACCTAAAATTTGAAGTTTTCGAAATATTGCCAATTTAATATTTTTATATGGCGATTTTGCATTCAATCGTTAAACAATTAGATCTAGGATAGCCACGATCGTATTTGAGATCGTACTCGTTTATTACTGACTACATATGCATACACACAACATCAATTTGTTTATCTGAACGTTTTTTTACGGTAATGTAAAAATCTCAAGAGAAGTTGAATTAATTTTTGTCAGTTTTCTCAATCTCATTTTAGATCTTATTTTTTGCACACCATGTATGACTAGTTATCCAAATATTATGAAAAATCTATTAAAGTAGGTCTTTTTCAACAAGGAATTTAACCCAAAGTAAGTAAAAAAGGCTTCCTTATAGGAACAACTGATAATTATATTAGGGCTTGCAATCGTCGTTTTTGACATAAAAACCTAAATATGTCAAAAACGCTTGGACTTAGGTATAGGACATAATGCATAAAATCTGTCTAGAATCTTAAGTTAAATCCAAAAATGTAATAATATATAGGGTATCCTATTTAAAATAAGCAACTTAGGGTCTCTTTCCGGTATAACCGGAATTATTTTATCAACAAAAAATCATACATCAGATGCATTTTGATCCATTAGACTTACCTGCAAAATTTCATAAATATTCTCCTTTTCCTTCGAAAGATATTTACTTGGTTCCATACTTTATCGCAACCCTGTATATATATATATATATATAGTTATGTAGTCAAAGTACAGCTTATCCATTTTAATGACGTCAATAGTAACTTTGTACTGATTCATCGCTGCTTGCCTATATAAGCCCTCACTAACATAGAACCGTAAGATTAATTAAGTAACTTCCATCTTGTAAACTTCATATTGAATAAATTGTTTTTTTTAAAAAGTAATTCTTAGTGTTGAAAACCAAAATTGGCGACGAGGATGGGATTGTTGCATTAAACCCTTCCGAATAAAATAAGTTCAACAAACAAGATAAATCTTCCGAATCTTGTAAGAAGATTAATCAATGCGTTAACTTAAAAAGTAAGAAGAAAAGTTTAAGTGAATTTTAATTCTTGAGCACAATCCGAGCTACAACACAAGCTCAGTTTTATCTCATAGTGATTGCGAATTTGGTTGTACCAGTCCCGAGTTCTACTGACCAGACAAGAATTCAAACAGGGTGCAAAGCAAGGGTAGCGCCGACGACTCCACCTTGGAAGAAACAATCAATGTAAGTTGCAAGTGTTAATTATCTTCCTGTTTTTCCTACGGTTTCCAGACCCAAAACCTAGACTCCCTATAGCTTACCGTTATAGCAGGTCATTTTATATTAAGTCAAGGGTTAAAAATATAATAAATATTTTCCCAACGAAATTTTTCATAAAATTGAAAATTTTTCAATATTGATTCCCTAATAGAATCAATCGAAAATTTGAATTTAGATTCTCAACGACGAACTAAATCAAATAAAATAATTAATATGGCAGAGAACCATAATTTAATGTTAGCTCGTGAATTTGGAGCATTGTTACCGAAATTTTCCGGTATACAAGCCGAGTTAAATTCATTTTTAAGTGCTTGCGAAGAATATATCGCACAATTCTCAGCGACGGAAGCAATCGTAAAGACGTATTGCGTTGCTGTGATAAAAAGCAAATTAATAGACAAAGCGAACGCGGAATATCGTTCCTCTAACGTACCAAATACATGGCACGCATTTAGACATTTTTTATTACAGAAATTTGGAGATCATGCGAATTTAGATGTATTGAAGAATAAATTACAATTCTTACGCAGAAAACCAAATCAAGATATTTTAGATTTCATTGAAGAAATCAAAACTCATAAAATTAGAATTAATTACAGAATAGATGCGGAACCTACATTAGATGCTGCATTAAAATTATTACACAAATAATTGGTCTCGGACTTAGCCAAAAATGTTTTAATTAGTAATGTTGCAATAGAATTGCAAACCTCTTTACTGACGACACCGAATATAACATTCGATTTAGCTATTACAATGGTCGAAAATTATATTTCTCAAAAATCCCAGTTAGATTTAATGCGAACTTGGAAGCATACGAGCGATAGCCAACAAGATATATTTCCTTCTCGACCAATTAACATACAACCTAAAATAATTACGCAAAGACAATTTCCCACTAACAGACAAGTTTTCGGAAATAATAGGTCAGAAATATCAAAAACAAATGTGTTTAAACCTAATAGTAATTATATACCAAAATATAGACCATCCCCTATGTCTACGACAACGGCTAACCCGATAGCACAACAAAGGCAAGTGCAAAATAATAATCAAATACCCAACAGAGCGCCATATAATAGAAATGCGCAGGGATATAATCATTTCCAAAATACAAGACAAATAACTCCTAATTATATATCGGAAGAAATTACTAATTTCGATACAGAGAATAACGATGAAAATCAATTCGAAGAAAATACTGATTTCAATTACGAAAATAATTCAGATGTTATTGAAGAAATTGAGGAAGTAGATCATGAAAATTTTCAGATAAGTGCCTCAGAAACACCGTTAACTTAGATGCACTAAATAATGCGGAAAAAGCTTTTCAGCTACCAGAACCACCATTTAATTTCAAATCAGAAATTAAACATAATGGTAAAACAAAAAATGAGATTCCAATTCAGTCTAAAATTTATAAATATTCGGAAAAACATCCAGAAAAAACTGAAAATATTGAACGTAAGAAAAATCAATTATCATACGAAAAATTCCTTATTCAATTTCAACGGAAACAAATAACTAGCGATAATGTAACAGAAGAGAACGATAATTTATTCAATGCGCCAGCAGATTTTTCTCTGTGTCACTGTGTGAGTAAAGATTTCCATATGAATAAAGGCATCGCCCTTCATTTCAAAAATAAATATAACAATGTTACAGAACTAATTTCGCAAAATAAAAATGTTGGTCAAGTTGCTTGTATACGCAATCATGACAGAATGCTTTACTACCTCATCACTAAAAATTAATTTTTTGATAAACCAACATACGAAAATGTATTTTCCACCTTATTGTCTCTAAAACTTTTATGCTTGAAAAACAGAGATAAATGTATTGCCCTTCCAAAACTATCGACAGGACTTGATAAATTAGACTGGAATCAAATTTATGAAATGATTAAATATGTATTCTCAAATTGCGATATACAGATAAAAATTTATACGAATCCACAAATTCCGGAAAACGTAAATAATCAATTAAATAAAGAGGAAATTATTTTTGAAAATTTCACAGACTCTCATCAAAGAGAAATTAAAATTCCAAATCCTAAAATATCAAATGTACGAATTACAAAGATCGAAAACTCTGAAATTCCTATTAATTTCCAAGAAGTAATTGCAAGACGACATTCTTATCCCATAGAGTTTAATTGCGAGATAAAATTCAAACCAGGCACGTACAATGATGTGGACTACTTGTCCCGATTAAAAATAGATGAAGATGAATCCTTATCTTCGAAGGACAACAATAAACGAAAGGAAGCACTTAAGATAAGCGATGATGCATCTCGAGATTGCAACAATATATGTTATACAGACCACTCGATTGTCTCCCGCGAAATTAATATCTTAGAAGACGAGATTAATTCTTTATCTCCAAACATAAAAACAAACGACCTAGATTCAAATATAACTATTCCTGCAGATGATACATCGCATGAAATAATTTCAAATTACGTACAGACAAATCGTGAAACCTTGAAAAATATATTGCAAGTAGAGAATGCTGCCACAGACAAAAACGCAGCAAATATTGGAAAATTAATTGAAAAGGGACGAAGTCAAAAAGACTTTTATGAAAAAGAAGTTGTTCATTTAAAACAAAAATGTCAATCCAAATTTAAAAAACATTACAAGAAAAAGTCTAGAAACATTATTACAGACATTAGGATCAGAAATCCTCAAAGCAAACATTTCTATCATAGAAATCGAATAAAATAAAGAAGACACTAATTACTTCTCCTAATTTTCAGATGACCCATGTATCCTTCATCCTTTTATTTATATTGGTTAAAGTTCATACATTCTCTGTTCAAGAGATTTCGCATAATTTAATACCTATACATTTAGGCAAAATTTATGTAGCCGATCATGCTAAATATTTACTGTTTCATTATGATATATCGGGAATACCCGAATTAATTAGAATCCAAAAAGAAATAATTAAAGAAAGCATAAACACGACGTATACTGTTCCTGTGTACCAATATCTGGTTATGGCTAATACTTCGGTCAATAGAAATGAGCAAACTTTTAATAATATAATCACACAGAAAATACGTTCGCGAAAAGGATTATTGAATATTGGAGGATCCACTTTTAAACTTTTATTTGGTACTTTAGACGCGGACGATGAATTAATATATCAAAAATATTTTGAAGCAATTAAAAAGAATGAGAACATTTTGAAAGCTAATCAGCAGAAAATACTGCGAATAGTATCCGATACTCAAACGAAATATGTGAATGCTATTAATTTTTTAATTAAGAAAACTGAACAGTTAAAGGTAGCTAACGATTTAAGTTTAAAACTTAATCTAATAATTCTCCATTCACACGAGATAGCAATAATATTATCAGAAATTGAAAATGCCATCAGTTTTGCACGTTTGCACCTCTTACATGAAAATATTCTACCTCTGTCGAAATTTAATGAAGTAATAAAGAAAGAAAAATGTTACCATTCTCTCATTTAACAGACTATTATGCTGTATGCGTAACAAAAGATTTTATTAAGGGTTTCAATATTTTATTTAGCATAATCATACCAATTTTTAAGAATGATAAATATGACCTGTTTAGATTGTATAACATACCTTTCCGAAATACCAGAATTCCTAAACTTAATTCCTATGGGTTAACACGCAACGAAGAGATTGTATGGAATACCGAGGTCATTCAACAAGTCGAAGACTTCTACATCTGTAAACAGGAATACCTGAAGAAACCCCCTGAATGTGTCCGAATGGTTCTAAAAACCCTGCAAGAACATTGTAATCGCAGTTCGGTTGAGCCTCAAGAAGATTTATTCGAAATGGAAAATGGAATTATCATTTCCATTAACAATGAAATGATACAAGAAGAATGCGACAGTGGTTCATTCTCTCATAAAATCCCTAAATTATCTCAGATTACATCAGAATGTATAATTACTGATGGATTTAAGAGAATGCACCCCGAGAAGTTTTCAACACCTATGCTCAGGTCTATCTTGCGCCACTGGAAGCGAATTGGACCTATACAACAAATGGGAAGAATATCCAAGAAGAAGACATCCCCAAACTGGACGACCTATACCAATGGGCTCCACACCCTACAACTATAAGTTTCATAACAATTGTATTTGTAATCTTTATTATTATTGTAGTGATTATAATTTTTTATAGAATTTTCTTGAAGATTCGTCACCTTAAAATTAAGGATAACGAACTTTCTTTAAATGGGGAGGAGTTATGTAGTCAAAGTACAGCTTATCCATTTTAATGACGTCAATAGTAACCTTGTACTGATTCATCGCTGCTTGCCTATATAAGCCCTCACTAACATAGAACCGTAAGATTAATTAAGTAACTTCCATCTTGTAAACTTCATATTGAATAAATTGTTTTTTTTAAAAAGTAATTCTTAGTGTTGAAAACCAAAATTATATATATATATATATATATATATATATATATATATATATATATATATATATATATATATATATATTTATATATTATACATGAAAAATTTTTCGAAAATCGTGGTTTAGGAGGTCCAAAACGGATGGTCCTTCACCTGACTGCTTTCCTTCGAAACTTGAAGTCTTTCCATACTTATATTTCCATCATAGACGTACATTCGAAACACCACTGAAATGATACCTAATGGTGCTTATATACCGAAGAAAAGTGGCCAACTTCTGTGTTGTCAACACGTGTTGAAGACAAAAGTTTCTGTAATCACCTCGTGTTAGCAACAAAAGTTGGAACAAATGTTGGAAATCGTGTTTCCTTTTTTGGGCGGTAAACATCAAAAGAATACGCTTGTCGCAGATATTTTTTCGCATTGCGGATGCACCTTCAGTTGGAAACATTTGTTCGAAACAGAAACATATCTCTTAACGTCACGTGGACGAACGAATTAACATATATCTACGTTAATTGAATATCATCGTTGCTCGGAGACATTGCCGCTGGATAGCTTGTTGTCAACTAAAATAATTTTCAAATTGTTGGCAACTCGGTGTGGATACAATGGAAACATTCCTTGAGAGTTTCAAACAGTTGGAAACACCAAAGTTGCTAACAATTTCGGTGGATACACACCATGATTACTAAAATATATTTTCATAGGTTACGTAATTATCCTTTATCAATTTATATTATAGTAATCACCGTGTTTGTGATGATAGATATTTTAATATTATCAGCATACTAAAACCTCGATTAAACGTGAGCAATTGGGGACCATCGAAGGAATGATTATAATGAAATGTATAATTGTTTTCTCTCAGAAATGATATTACTCTTGAAGGGGCAGAAATTTAGAATGACGAACAGTTAAACAACGAATATTGGTTTTCTGTACCATGTTTATATTGTCGTAATAAGCATAAATAATTAAATCGAAACGCCACTGAAAAAATATGTATGTAGTGGAATATATGTTTATTTACTCAGGTATCTAGGATCATACGTTAAAGGTTTGTAATTTATGAATTAATATTATAGTCACCTTATTCGTCATGATGATGAACCTGGGGCGGTGGAAAGTAAGATGTTCTATATCTTAATCCCCAAACAAAATGTTTTCCTGTTCCTAAAGTAAAAAAAGTATAAGTTAACTTTCAGACATTTAGGTCCAAAAAAATAATTTCTTGAGGTCGTTCAGTTTTATAGATATTTAAACATTATGAGTAGATTGGAACTTTGATTGAACGTGGGCAATTGGGGACCATAGAAAGTATGTTTATAATGTAATCATTTTTATTCCCTCGAAACTTACTCGAAATTTATCAAACATGGATTTTTTAACAGGGAACCCTCTATATATTATAACATTTTCTACTTCTACGACCAAAACAAAGGTGATTTTCATTAAGTTTCACCTCACCTATACCGTGCAATTCGGATAATTTATATTTTGTTGAACAGTGGCATCAACTTTGAATTTTCAGCATGTATGAATTCTGTTTATGCCAAATTTATGATGAAATCTGACAATGGACCAAATTCAATATTCCACTCGTGAAAAATGTTGGAATTTTTGAAGGGCACCAAATAATTATGAATTTTGAACAGATGTCACTTGTTTAATTATGTAATTATATTCACAGCAGATGCATATTCTTATACTGCTGTCTATTCTTAACAAATAATTGAAATTTTTAAGTCGCCTATGATACTTTGGCATGTCATCAATTACTTATAACAATCAAAAGTCGAAATAATACAACATTTTATCTAATTGACAATTAATTTCTAGACCCAACCGGATTCTCTTCTTAAAAGATATTGTAACATTTGGTAATATCACCGGCCTTTCCTTTATGGACCCCATAAAAGAGCCAGGAGAGGAAAATTTCTTGAAAACCATTTTTTTGAAAATTAACATTTGAAAATCGGCGGACCGTATGATCAATGTTATTCCATCCATTTACAACTACATGTTTTTTCTATATTATCGGGACTAGATCATCATTGGTTTAAGTTGAATAATCGACAGTGAATGTCTGAAAATTGGATAAAACATTTCTTATTTTGTCCCAAGGTAGACTGTAGTACTGGAGATTTCAAAAAAATATGGTTGATATCGGTTCACAAATATATATATATATATATATATATATATATATATATATATATATATATATATATATATATATATATATATATAAAGATATATATATATATATATATATCAGTGGCGGCTCGTGAGGTGTTGGTTTGAGGAGGCTACAAGAGGTGTTAAAAAATACACCATAGGCGAAAATTTTTAGGATTTCAAGGCCCAACCGGCTCAAATTTGAAGAAAATCAAAGTGAAACAAGCACCCTAAAATATTAAATAGGTACCTATTCGAGGAATTAATCAATTGTTGCCCAGCAAGAACCAACGGGGAGATGAGACTTTTTTCTTGCTAGAAATAAAATAGGCCCCTTCCAAAAATAGATTGAAATAAAATTCTTGTCATGAAAGTCAAACAAAACTTAATAAAATAGCAACAAAATAAAATAATAAAATATACATTTAGACCTAAACAAAAAAATTTAAATAAATTCTTTGGTATAGACATCTATTTTTTCAAAGATGTAATAAAAACATTGTCTTTTTGATAATAAAATTCATCTATTTCATGAATTTTATATTTTTATGAACTCGGAGGTTAGGTTAGTAAGGTTAGAAAAAATCAGGTCAGCTCAAGTTTTTGAAAAAAAAAGATGACCCAGCGACAAAATTTGACTTCATATTCGGCTTTTTCAGGCCAAAATAAGCCATAATCCGAAATTTCAAGAAAATCGGGGCAGTCTGTTGTATTATCTATATTTATCATAATTCCTGCATAGATGCGAGTGCCAAATAGAGACATTTTTTCCTAGTAAAAAGTAGACACTGCCAACAAAATAATATATTTTTTACCTGTGATCCGGTAAGCCAAGGATAATTTCTGATATTAAAACCGCGATTCTGCTACGCTGCACCAAATTGTTTAATTCCGAGGTAGGTCGCAATGTTTTTATTAAAACTTTATCGTTTTTACTTAAAGCACTAAAGTTATAGGATAACAAATATTCCACCAAGTCACCATTGAAATTTTTCAAATTAACTTCAGTAACCGAACTCATTTTAAAAACAATACGCCAAATTAAAACCAAAACAAACTATTTTCGTCCACGTCAAGTCACAACGGCCCATGTCCAACGAATTCACTCGATTTTACCCGAAAGCCTATAGTTGTGATTGGTCGACATTGTGAGGTGCAATCGGTGTTGCCATTTACATGTGTTTTCCTTTTTTATCGCAATGAAGTATTCATTCGCAGTATTCGCACCGTTGTTTGCTTTTCTGTGGCAGTCATAATGAACGTTGAAAATATACCTTTTTAAGCCTCTGCAGCGTTGCCACAAATCTTGAAATGAATGAAATGCAGTAAATGTAAATGAGGAAATCACGACGAAATAGCAAACCGAATTGAAAAAAAAATTATTCATTTTATAAAAAATAAATTTGCAAAATGCATCATGGTTGAAGAAAAAAGTTGAAAGCAACTAGGAAACGTACCTCAACATCAAAGTAATCCAAGTACCAAATTTCAACCCTCTATTGTAAAAAAATATTCGCGAGGTACATAGAGTACTGATGGCAGATCGAGATGCAATTCGAACGGAAATATCACCACGAACTGCAGCGCGGTTGAAAAAAGATTTTTTAAGTCAACATAAACTCAATGTACTGATGTTCCAAACTTCAATTCTCTAATTTAATCTGCAGAAGCTGTGGAGATCGGCAATTTTTCAAAAACCACGAAGGAAGAAATGTCAGCGATAGGCGAATCAAAATAAGCGCTACGCCGTCTGGTGACAATTAGAATAACTAAAAATCTTGACATAGTTCTTACGTTCTCCTTTGTTTTGTGTTTGTTTTTGTGTGATTTTTTACAAATATTTATTATTTGCAAACATTTTGAAAGCTATGAGTCGTTCGAATCGTTATTGTTCAGTTCCTCAGTGTTCTTCCTGGGAAAAGGAATGTTCAAATATGAATTTCCATGCTTTTCCTCCAGCTGGTGATAAATATCGTGTTTATGTAGAAGGGAAAAAGGAATACTCCTAAAGTCTCTACTTTGTGTGATCTGATAACTACAGATAGTGCTCTGAACAGTTTCACTGGTCTCAATAATATAAAACTATTAGATACAATACCTAGTAAAAGCAGTAAAATCTGTTTACAGTGATCAACGGTCACGTAGATTAACAATCAAACATCGTATTGTTTTAGTATTGACAAAATTGAAATGTGACCTTACATATGTGACATTATCTCTTTTATTTGGCATTTCACAAGAATTATGCCAAAAATATATTTATGCAATTCTACTCATTATGAGTAGAGTTCTTAGTAGTGTCATAAGATTCCCAGAATATTCTGAAATACAGAAAAACATGCCAAAATGTTTTGAAAGTTTTCAAAATACTCGAATCATCTTAGACTGTACAGAAATTTTTATTAGTGACTTAATTTTAAAGTTAGAAAGCTCACAGGATGCTATTATGGTGGACAAAGGTTTCTTGATAGATGATATTTGTCAACAGTTTAAAATAAAGTTGTTCAGCCCACCATTTGTGAAAGACAAAAAACAGTTGACTACAGAAGAAGCATTGTTGAATGCCAAAATAGCAACTGCTAGAGAACATATTGAACGAGTCAATCAGAGAATTAAGATATTCATCTCATGATCTAACCTAAGCTTTCTCTCAATTTGGCTACAAAACAAATGATGATAATCACCTACCGGCTCAATAGCAATGAGAATACATACACAGTAACACACTTGTTCACTAAAGAAGCCTGAAATGTCTTTATATTTATGGTAAAATTATATTTCAAAAACACAAATAAACACACAACAAATACAACATAAATATTCCAATGTCATTCCAAAAATTTTTGACAGTTTCGTTCTGCAATGAAAACAATCTCAGTTACCAAATTTCAACTTATTTGTCTAGATGGGAGCCGCTGGAGATGCCAATATGGACCGAGAATATATAAATTTTTCGAAAGTCGTGATCTAGGAGTTCTAAAACGGATATAAAAACTACTCCAGCTTTTCTTTGATACACTGCAATAATATGTATTTTAAGGGATAAAATACGATTAAAACTCATGTCGATTCTTTCTTCTCTCGAATTCACTTTCAGTTTAAAAATCACAGCAAAAAACCTCACAAATTCCAAATTGAAAAGTGCAAAACAATTTGAATCTTATACTAAAAAGTAAACAAAAGTTATGATGCACTTTTGTAAGGGACTGACAGAACATAAGAAGTGAAATGACATGCCCAAGTTCAAGGCGACTTGAAAATTTAATATATGTTTATGTATGAATAGACATGTATATATAACTTACATCAAAATATAATTTCATCCAAGAATTCACATCTTCTGTACATATATCAAATATTACATTAGAATTGAAACTTTTGTTTACTTGGAAAACTTTTCAGCCCGAAAAATTTATTCGACTTACAATGGCAGTTCATTCATGCAGAATAGATTGAAATCAATAAAATTTAAAATGTAAATTAAATTATGAACTATGTGAAACATTTAAAATCTTGTCAAACCTTATATTAACTTTTATATTGATCATAAATTTCACTCACCGTTGTGCTTCTTCCATGGACGAGGGAACATATTATTAAAATTATCTTGTGCATCTTCTAAAATATAAATTAGTAGATATAGTTTGAGTTAAGCATATCAAGTGATTCTTCATATTTTCAAATTAATTGCATTGTGATTTCGTCCCTACAGAAAAAGTCATATATTATTCGTGAAAATATTAATTTTGGTTCATCTGTTGCGTGCGATCACAATAAATCATTAATTTCCTTCTTTCCCTCTCTCTCTTCATCAAATTAATTATTCAAATTTTGAAAAAAATTAATTTGAAGGGATTTCAATAAATTAAGTTCATAGCAATTTTTCTCCCTATATATATATATATATATATATATATATATACAGGGTGATTCACGGTGGATGGCACATTAGACATTTCTGGTGAACCATAAGACGGATCACTTTGAAAATTTAAGGAAGGACAAAGTCGAAAATTCTCTACCCAATTAATATATTTTTGGTAATTCGGTGTTGCCACTTCTATTAGAAAGTAGTAGCAACTTCGATTTTTCGAATGGAACACCGTGTATATAATGTTATTTTTAGAATCTCCAATAATTTCCCAATAACTTTTCATGATATTTCCCTATACCTATCTGTTACCGTTTTCGAAATAAAAATTATTTTCATTTTTTTTATTAGGAAATCAAGACCTATTAAAATGCTGATATCTTCGAGTTGAGAAACACTATGATATCGAAATTTGGGTTGGATACTTGGGGGCTTCCTACACTTTAGCCTAATCTACGTTACTTCAATACAGGGTGGTAAAAAACTTCAGTTATTTTGTTTGCTTGAAAAAGTGACTGAAAGTTGATTATTTCAAATGGAATGTCCTGTATATTATTGAAAATTCGGAAAGATGCTAGAATTTTCTTTTAATCTATGTATATCATACCTATACCTAACTAAGTAGTTAGGTTTCGGACTTATGAGCATTTATTTGTGAAAATGTTCCTTGTATATGGTGTCTCCATTCGGTATTTGGTAAGGATGCCATGATCACTATTTGACAGTAACGTTGTGACAATTTACTAATGATATCGATATTTTTGACATCTCAGAAGTTGCAAATACCTTAAAAAATGATGGAACAAAACTATTCTAACGATGTTCTTATGAATTTGTTTATTATTTTTGGCGTGCGTTCGAGAGACAATCACAAAGTATTAACCAAATATTTGAAGGTTTGGATCCGAATGAAATCGGATGTTAACGGCCAGCGATTTGGATATATTGTGAAACATTCCACATAATTGTTTTCCTTTTTTATCATTATTTATATCAATATTTCTACTATCAAGTCTCTTGGTGCTTTTTTAAAGTTTATCCATACGCATTGAAATTGTTCTGAATTCGTATAAATTTCTTAAGGTTTATTGGCGGTAAATTCGGATACATTTTATTGAACTTTTACATGTTTTGCTGATAATTTTATCAAACTGTCCAAAAATAATAAACAAATTCATAGGAACTTCGTTTGAATAGTTTTGTTCCATCGTTTTTGAAGGTATTTGCAACTTCTGAGATGTCAAAAATATCGATACTATTAGAAGATTGTCACAACGTTACTGTCAAATAGTGATCATGCCATGTTTACCAAAAACCGAATAGGGACACCATGTACAAAGAACATTTTCACAAATAAATGCTAATAAGTCCGAAACCTGACTAGTTAGGTATAGGTATGATATACATAGATAAAAAGCAAACTTAAGCAGCTGTCCGAATTCTTGATAATATACAGGGCATTCCATTTTTTACTACCCTGTATTGAAGTAATGCAGATTAGGCTGAAGTGTAGGAAGCCCCCAAGTATCACCAAACTCCAACCCAAATTTCGATATCATATTATTTCTCAACTCGAAGATATCAGCGTTTTGATTAGCCTTGAATTCCGAAGAAGAAAAAAGGAAATAATTTTTATTAAAAATGTAACAGATAGGTATAGGGACATATCATGAAAAGTTATTGGGAAATTGTTGGAGATTCTAAAAATAACATTATATACAGGGTGTTCCATTTGAAAAATCGAAGTTGCTATTACTTTATAATAGAAGTGGCAACACCGCATTTCCAAAAATATTTTAGTTGGGAAGACAACTTTCGAGTATGCCCTCCCTTAAATTTTCAAAGTGATCCGTCGTATGATTCACCAGAAACGTCTAATGTGCCATCCACCGTGAATCACCCTGTGTATATAATATACATATATATATATATATATATATATATATATATATATATATATATATATATATATATATATATATATATAAAATTATTGATAATGGGTTAATAGCCCAACATATATATGTGGACAATAAAGCAAATTGAGTGAAATCATGCCATGTGTTTTACTCCCGAGTCAACGTTGACTATAACCGCATGGAATAAATAGATTGAAAAATATACAATATATATGTATATATATATATATATATATATATATATATATATATATATATATATATATATATATATATATATAAGTATATTATATATATAAATATATATATATATATATATATATATATATATATATATATATATATATATATATATATATATATAAATAATAGAGAGAAAAAAATAAATAATAAAACTATAATATAAAAAAAAAAAAATATATATATATATATATATATATATATATATATATATATATATATATATATATATATATATATATATATATATATATATATATATATATATATATATATATATATATATATATATATATATGTATATATTGTATATTTTTCAATCTATTTATTCCATGCGGTTATAGTCAACGTTGACTGGGGAGTGAAACACATGGCATGATTCCACTTAATTTGCTTTATTATCGACATATATTTTGGGCTATTAACCCATTATCAATAATTTTGTATATTTGTTGAAAATGCAATGAACTATTACTGCTTTAAAGCTGATATTGTCTGACTTGGTCGTCGTAATCTTGAAACCATCCAAAATGTTCTTCCTCTTTCCTTGTTCAGTAAATAGAATTATTCAAAGCTATAAAATTGATATACTCTCTTCCGAAAACTAGCGACGTATTTACTCTGGGCCATTTTATAGATTTATATTATTTGTATATATTACATTTGGTGATTAAGGTGAAGTGGATGAACCTCTTAACATCTTTTGAGATTTGCATCAAAACGCAAAATAGACAGTTAAAAAACCCTTTTGTAATGGGTTAATAGACCAAAATATAATATATGAGGAGCAGATAAATCAATTTTAGTGGAATCAATTGCAAGTGTTTTACTTTAGTTGATTTATAACTTTGAACACTGTTCCATCAACTGCTATGCTCAATTTATTGATTTCAATAAATAAGAACTTGGTCGTTAATTATGTTACAATGTAATAGCATGTCATGATGATAGAAAAACCTTTCATTTTGTTTTGTAACATAAAAATTGATTCGTATGAATCTAATTATTGAATAATTCTTATAAAAATTACTGCATTAATTTCTGCTAAATGCATTTATAAAAGCAGAATATTCTGATTTTTCTCACCTGCTCTGCTCAATGAATATTGGTGGCTCCAATTATAATCATTAGCTTTACCTGACTGAGCTGAAAAAGAGATCAAGGTTAACTTGAATTGAAGTACTCTCAATTTGGAACCTGCCCATTACCATGTATATATAAATATATATATATATATATATATATATATATATATATATATATATATATATATATATATATATATATATATATATATATATATTTATATATATATATATATATATATATATATATATATATATATATATATATATATATATATATTTGAAAAATCAAACTCTGACCTATTATGTGAAAACGATTTTCACATAATATGTGAAATTCGTTAAACTCAGAGTTTCATTTCTCAAACATTTTAACAATTGATTTTCATCTAGTAAGGGCCTCATCAATTCAAATATGTATATATATATATATATATATATATATATATATATATATATATATATATATATATATATATATATATATATATATATATATATATATATATATATATATATATATATATATAATATATATATATATATACATATATATATATATATATATATATATATATATATATATATATATATATATATATATATATACTACCGTCATGTCGCGCGGAAGTAGTATCCAATGCTCTCGTAGCGATCTGAAAGTTGATAGATATGATGACTCGGTAATATGTGTAATTCGTAATAATAGATTCCATAGTAAGTGCGTTTTACCATCTACGAAAGATTTCCTTAAATTACGTGATCAAAATAAGATTAATCAATGGATTTGTGAGACCTGTATTCAACGTCCTGTTGCGAAAGAATCTAGTCCTAGTGCGGTGACATTTCATCAGAGTTCAGATTACCTTGATGGTGAGTCTTTCACTGAAATCAATTACTTACACTGAAACATGAAATCGTGAGTGAAATTACTGCTTCTTTCGTTGCTGAAATGGTGGAATTGAAACAATTATTGGTCGATCAAAGTGACCTCATTCGTAAATTGCAATCTGATTTGAATGAATTCAAATGTAAAAAAAACTATTTCAAAATAATGACATGTGATGGAATATCGCCGACGCGACCACCCGTTGGTCCATGAGCTGTACCCAAGCAGATTTTTTCGGAAATCTCTCGGGCGAGTAATGGAATCCTCTCCATCCTTCACCCCATCCTTACCAATTCACATTTTCCATTTCCCCTTTCTTTTTCAATGCGCCGCGACGCAGAGAGACATACACTTGGGTCTTGAAATACAGACACAAGGAAGAGAACAGGTTCTAGTGCTGACCGCAGCATGTGAGTCCTAATTCTAAGTGCGAGACTGAAGGTTTAGTAGGCAAACGCCCGGAAACCGAAGGAACAGAGGTGTTTTTAGTGGGTAGGCAATATTGAATATATATTTATATATACATCAATTATTGAATCCCACACAGGCCGGGTATCGCTTTTGAAGTTTTCACCTCGATTAAAAAAAAAACACCTATCGATGAAGTTAGTAAGTGTGTGATATGCACAACCTTAAATTCTACTCCAAGTACCATCAGATGATCCTTGTCCTAATGATATGAAAGATCAGAAAATTATGAATGACCTTATACTCATCGAGAGTGACACTCTGTCTACTGATAAAGGTGATACTAATATTCCAAAAAAACGGTATGATTGGTCAGTTGTTAAATCGAGAAAAAGAGGTAAATCAGACGAATATTCTTCTGGTAACAGTGATACTACCGACAGTCACACATATTCATCAGGCAATCTACAAAGAGGCACCCGAAAATCATTAAAACCTATAATCGGTACTACGAAGTCGAATACATTGGTCGCTGCGCCTAAGAAGTCTCTTGCAATTTTACATGTTTCCAGACTTAGCCCGACAACGGAAGCAGCAGATCTTGAAAATTATATAAGTCAAAGCATACCTGATATTTCAAAAAAACGGTATGATTGGTCAGTTGTTAAATCGAGAAAAAGAGGTAAATCAGACGAATATTCTTCTGGTAACAGTGATACTACCGACAATCACACATATTTATCAGGCAATCTACAAAGAGGCACCCGAAAATCATTAAAACCTATAATCGGTACTACGAAGTCGAATACATTAGTCGCTGCGCCTAAGAAGTCTCTTGCAATTTTACATGTTTCCAGACTTAGCCCGACAACGGAAGCAGCAGATCTTGAAAATTATATAAGTCAAAGCATACCAAATGTTACATGCGAAAAGTTGAATTCTAGAAGACCAGATATTTACTCTTCCTTCAAGGTAACACTACCATTGGATTCATTGGATCAAGCCATGAGTCCACTTTTTTGGCCAGAAGGTGTTGCTATTAAAAGTTTTTTTGTGAAGCGCAGGCAGACTGTGGTCGCCCCCTGAGAACAACTAAACCCAATAAAAACAGTTCTGCATTAGACCTCAGACCCAGCACATTGCATGTTACATATTTGAACATACAATGTCTAGCAACTTCATTTAATGGCCTTGAGAAATTTCTTGAAAATGACAAAATAGATATCCTTGGGCTCACAGAACACTGGCAATCTTATGATAAATTAAACAAATTCAATGTCAATGGTAATAAGCAGATTTCCAGCTTCTGCAGAAAAAAAAATGAACATGTAGGCTGTGCTCTTTTTGGTGGTGAACACTTGAAATGCAAATCTAGGTCAGATATTGAGACGCTATCATTTTCGAACATCTTCGAGTGCTCTGCAATTGAATGTCAAATAAATCAAAATTGTAAATTGATTGTTGTATGTATATACAGATCCGCTACCCAAACTGCTGCAGATATCAATATTTTCTTTGAAAAGCTAATACTTGTTCTGGATGTGTTGAATAATGGAGACGTCAGGTTCATTATATCGGGGGACTTGAAGAATTGATTTCCTCAAGACAGAGAACAAATATGTAAAGATGGTAATGTCGATCTTGGACTTATATAGGGTGGACATTGGGATCTATGAGCCTATAAGGATTACTTTTCTCTCTTCAACATGTATCGATAATTTTTTCATGATTATCTCAGATGGAAAAACTACATCTTTTCATCCACATTTGTCTCACCATACTGCGCAGAGCCTCAAATTCAAGATAAATATGGACAAATCTCCTGAGAGAAAGCAGAAGGAAATCCGGAGATACTCAGATAATGCATTCGAAAAATTCGACAGTATCATTCAGGAAACAAATTGGAAAATGATTTACTTATATAAAAGCAATGAAATCGACGAAATGTGGAAGTGCTTTCCACGATACATCGAATTGGCATTTGAGGAGAGTTTCCCACTCATTAAAGTTCGTAAAGCTGACTCTCATCAAAATGGTAATTAGAGACCCCAAAATTAAATTATTGAAGATTTATTTAGATACATATGACGTTATTTCAAGGTACAATATAGAAGCCGCAAGACTTTACAACAAACTAAAAAGACAATATGATATCACTATCTCCAGGGCAAAACAGTCCTATTATGCCGATAAAATTAAAATGTCTGACAACAAATCTAGCACATGGCATATTATTAACAGACTTCTGGGAAAATCAGGCTCAAAAACAGAAAATATTGTACCATCAGGGGACCTGGAGGAGATAGCAAATAAATCAAAAAATTATTTTGTTAATGCTGCCCCAAACATATGTGAGAAACTTTCAATTAGCAATGATATTGTCAATATACCTAACCTGGAGAATTCCTTCTACTTTTTTGAGGTCACAAGTGCGGAAGTCACAAAAATAGCGAAACAACTAAAAAATTCATGACGGAATTCCCAACAGCATCATAAAAAGACCAATAAAACATATTGCAGAATTTTTGAGTTACATAATCAATATGTCGTTTGTAGAGGGGATTTTTCCAGATGTACTAAAGATCGCAATAGTAAAACCAATATATAAATAGGGACCTATTGATGAACTCGACAGCTACCGACTAATTAGCCTTTTACCATCTTTCTCAAAAATTTCGAAAAGTTACTTGCAAATAGACTCTTAAAATTCTTCAAAAAATTTGAAATCCTCAGTAGGAATCAACACGATTTTTTGCCAAGCAGAGGAACAGAAACGGCTATCTTTGAGTTTACACAAACAGTACTGGATGCATTGGACAGAGGAGACATTCCACTTGCCCTTTTTCTCGATTTCTCAAAAGCATTTGATTGTGTTGACCACAATAGACTTCTCACGAAACTGCGCTCTTGTGGCATAAGAAATAAACAACTAGCCTCAATTGAAAGCTATCTGAAAAATCGAGATCAATACGTGAAGGTTGGGATAGATGTTTTTCACTTGTCGCAAAAGTTGAGAAATACTATGGGGTTCCACAGGGTAGCATACTGGGACTTCTTTTCTTTGTGGTGTATATCAATGATCTGCCGAGTGTATTATCATACAATGTACTTACAACTATATATGCCGACGACATAAATGTAGTGACCAAATCCACAAGCTTAGCTGTTGCTCTACAAGACAGTGAACTTGCTATCACAGCTATTAGAATCTGGTGTGATAATAACAAACTCCTTCTGAATGTCAGTACGACAGATTGTGTGCTTTTCCAAACTGACAAATCAAGCCAGCGTGTACCTCAGTCAATAATACTAGAGGGACGTAATTTACCGATAGCCTCCTGCACAAAATTTTTGGGTATATATCTAGACTCCAACCTGAAATATAAGGAGGATATAGATAGCTAGGCGAAAACATTTTCTTCTGTAGTGTACTCTCTGAATGTTATGAAACATCATGTAGAAGTGGACACATTAATGATAATTTATTGTTCCAATATTCAATCGCTTCTTCCTTATGGTAATAAGTTTTTGGGAAATAGTTTCCATAGTAGTCGTATTTTTGTTATACAAAAGCTTGCCTTAAGAACCATATATAAAATGAAGCTGACAGAATCTTGTAGGGGTTATTCAGAAAAATGATGTCCTAACGCTAAGTGGGTTATATATATTTAAATGCTTATTATTTATACACAAATACAAAAACTAATATGAGGAAAACAGAAGCAGAAATACAACGAGGATAATGGAGCCCTATTTATATCCTCGGCATAACCTGAGCCTTGTGCAGAATAGAATGATGTATATGTCGATGAAACTATTTAATGACCTTCCAAGAAGTTTCCAATTAACATCTGACTCTCGCCAGTTTCGAGAATTGTGTTATGATCTACTGATAAGTTGTGAACCATACAACATTACAGAGTTTATTGAATGTTGTAGTGGTAGAATGTGATAATTTTGTAAGATTTATTTTGACGTGTTTTCTCTGTTTTTGCTGTTTTACTCTCTTAGTATCTTTGTAGTAACTTATGAAAATAAATTACTATTATTATTATTATTATTATTATATATATATATGTATATATATATATATATATATATATATATATATATATATATATATATATATATATATATATATATATATATATATATATATATATATATATATATAGAGGGCCTGAAGATATTTATCGGTCAAACGGAAAAGCATTTGTGCTAACAATTAACCCAACACAGCAGTGACACGAGACTCCATTCAGAGACAAGCGTGCACTGTCCAAATATCTGACAGGGCAAGTTATGGTTTATGATGAGGTCAATATATTGGACAGACAAAAAAACCAGGAGGAGTGTTACATAAACGAGCATGCTAATGATGTGACGTTAGAAATCTTAGTGCATTATATTGTAACTTTCTGGTGCGTGATTTCCATAAGTCGGTAATATAAAAGTTCCTGGTTCATTGGATACATAATGAATAGAAAATTTTTTTATGTTAATGTGTTAACAGTGGCCTTTAATGCAGATAATAAACTAATGATTTCACCATGCATATCTGTTATTCATGATATATTTTGAGAGTAATTCTATACATAACAGTATTACAATTCAAACAATGTACGTCTATTTGATTTGCTCTCATTTTGTATTTCTCTCTTCTGCTTTTGGCTGTCATAAGCAGAGTGTATAGGTATCTGGGTGTTTTGATTTTTTCCATGTATGTCAGAATGAGTGCCTAGTTGTATGCATGTGGGTAATCTCACTTTGAGACCTTGTATATTATATAGCGTATAAGAATAATTATTTGTTGAGCTTTTATATTGTGGAAATAAATATTATTGTTGTTTAGGGGAGAATACTTGTTATAATTCTTATATGTTCACTTTTTGATTACATAACTGTGAGTTATTGTGTGAGATTCTACAGATAGTATTTGATTCTACTTTGTTTTATTTTTCAGATCCTGTGAATGTGTGAATGGTACAGATTTGTACCGGAATATAGGTATAGGTATATATATGTATATATATATATATGTATATATATATATATATATATATAATATATATATATGTATATATATATATATAATATATATATATATATATATATATATATATATATATATATATATATATATATATATATATATATATATACATATATACATATACATTTGATTTCATTTGATCCTAACCGTTAATTTAAGCTTTGACGGCATGATAGCGAGACGACTAGCGTATTGTAGGTACTCAGTTTTGCATGTAAGTATAAAGGCTTTTTTTTGAAC
>JARQZK010000097.1:210000-260000 GCA_030704885.1 Cynegetis impunctata
TTCCATACACCCTGGTATTAAATTTTCTCTACAAACTGAAATGAATAATTCTATTAATTACTTAGATTTAACTATTACCAGAAAAAGCAACAAACACGAATTGTCAATTTTTCATAAACCATCTCATACAGATATTACAATTCAAAACACTTCCCCAGCTAACCACATGACGAATGATGACGTAAGAAAGACGTAATTTTTTGGTAATTATTCGTGATATTGGTCATCGGTGAAAATATGACGTAAACAAGCCGTCATTTTTGTGACGTTCCCACGACGTCATATTTTTACGACAGACTAACGTCGTTTGGCAGTCATTTTATGACCAATGTTGATGTGGAAATATATTAGTACAAGAATGTAATTTCTCAAACATTACATTAGGTACTTGACAAAACTGTCACAAAAGTTTATATGGGATACGAAGTATCACTGAAGAATGTTCATTATTTATTCAATTATAACTATAATTATAATCAGTTTTTTCTTCATTCACTATTATTTTGTCCACTTACACGCTATAACTTCATAATGTATATTACATAAATTATTTTCGTTCCTTGTGTGAATTTGCCGGGTCAATTCAAATTTAACTGGTTGGGTTTGTCCAATAGGGCCTCAAACGACCGTTAATCTTTAGCCAATGGGGTTCTCACGTATGTCGTGGATGGGTGGCGAGCGAAATAGACCGAAGACCGATCGGCGATTTCTGCTCTTCCTCTTCCTGCCTTGTGAATTGTCTAACCTAACAAGTATGTAACGGTAACGTGTAACTCGTGTTTTGCGTTTAGTGTTTGTGAATTATTGTGTGTGGTGGCTATTTTGTCTATCACTTTCCTCAGATAATAAAACTTGGAACTGAACATCAGGTGAGTGAAGTTGTAGCCCTGGTGAGAAATGCCATTTTATGTTGTCGAGTTCGAAGAAGGGGGCCTGGCCGTTGTACCTTCATGTTGGCTTACCCCCAGGAAGAAGGAAGTGTATTGGCCTCCTGTTAAGGACACCAATTTGTACAAGAAATTGGTCAAACGACAGGAGGCTGTGGAACACACATGGAAATTATATTGCATACAAAAAGTGTTTTGTGAAACTGGTAAGAATCGAATTTAAAATCATGAAACTCCTAGAAGCAAGTTCACTATTTCAAATTTATTTAAGTTATTCTGAGAATATATCTTGTTTATGTATTGAATGCTGCTAGCCTGGAGTTTTCAAGATAATATTGTATGACTATCTTGATTCTTTTTAAATGCAAATTAAAAGGTATTTTGATCTATGGCCACAAAAAAAAACATTTATAGTCTCTTGGGAATTATACAATTATCTGATTTTTAGATGATTTCGAATCTGCAGAAATCAAACTCAAGAAAGCGGAACTGACGTCTAACTTGGACACCTCGGATGAGGAAGCAAGTTTTTCATTGCGTAAAAGAAAAAAGAGGCTACGAAGATTTTCATCTTCAAGTTGCAGCAGTGGAAATGAGAAATCATACGTGAAACGTCCACCTGTTTTAAACTTTAAAAAAGGAAAGAAGGCAGGAGTTATAGGTATGTAAGAGTTCATCACTGGATTATCACTTTTTTTATATAGATGTCTGTTTCATAGAAAGGTCTTCATTGGTGGAACAAATAGAGGAAAATACTGCAGCAAGTCAGGTTGGAAACACACTTGAAGTGATATCAACACCATTATCTTTATTTCATCAGACACCTTCTGAATCACCAATAACTGCAACTAATCGGACAACATTATTGACTCCTACAAGTAATAAAAGTATTCAAATTGACGCAAAAGGTGCACGCAGCAAGTCAGGTTGGAAACACACTTGAAGTGATATCAACACCATTATCTTTATTTCATCAGACACCTTCTGAATCACCAATAACTGCAACTAATCGGACAACATTATTGACTCCTACAAGTAATAAAAGTATTCAAATTGACGCAAAAGGTGAATTGACAAATATCTACCCAAATTATTTGAATAATTCCATGGTTTTTAGCCTATCAGACATTATTGCAAAAATTAAACAGTATTCAACAACAAAATATTCAAATATTAGCTCTCTTGGAGGAAAACAATTCCAATACAGTAAATGATGCCAAGGTCCCAGATTTTCCTGTTTCAATTCCTCTCCAATCCCAGAAAGATTTACATATCTTAGAAATCTTTTTACATAGCAGTGGAAACATTGCGGTAAATTTTTAATGCTGTTTTGACTAGGCAGTTCCTAATTAATACTTAATTCTAAAATTGCAGATATCATATTTATAAAGAATTGGTGGTGAAAATGTGATTGTGAAAACTAACAGAATTTTAAAATATATGGTGTCTGATAAATTAGCAGCAGAGTATAGTTTCTTTGGAAAGCGAGAAAAAAGGGAGTTTGGTAAACTAAACTTGTTTGGTATTATACGAGGTATGTAGTTTTATTCCTACTGTAGAATGATAAATATATTCATGTTGATAAGTAGTAAGTCTGATACACATGAGATATACAAGGTGTACGAATACATCAGGCAGATGATTTCAGTCTTATTGTGTATGGGTATGAGATGGGTCAAATTTACTTTATATAAAAAAAAACACCTGCTGAATTCAAATATTCATAAATAAAATAACTCTAGTTCTATTGCTTCGTTTTAATTGAAGTGAAACTTTGAACATCATTGTTTGATAAATTCATATAATTTAATTCATATTTGTTTTTTTAAGATTCAGTTAAAACAGCCATCAAAAATTGTACAGATTATGAAATTGAGAAGGTGGTCAAAGTATGGTCAAAGCACGCCCCGCAAAGGATGAAGAAAGCACAAAACAGAACTATCTAGGTGGATCTTACTAATGGAAGTTCTGAAAATCCAAAGATAAGTTTAAGTTTTCCTGTTTTTCCTATTCTGATTGGTATTTGTAGAATAGGTTGCTGCATTATTATTTTGAATATGTAAATTTTTTTTCTTTGAAATATTTATCAAAACTTTAACAAACAATTTAAGTTTCCTCCGTTGTTCTGCAAGTTTATTTTGAAAATGTTCAAGAAAGTGAATAAAAAAAAAAGTAGTAAAGAGACAGTATTATAGACGTGTTTCTGAACATGTTGCCACAGATATGAAAACTATTTTTTGTAGTACAGAAAATAAGGGAACAGATACTAAAGATTCGGATACCAGCACCATTTCTAATTCTGAAAACATAATTGATGAAATAATGAGTGATGACACACTGGAATTTGATTCTGACCACTGTAATGAGGTAACTTGTGAAAATGTTGATTTTGGAGATTCACACAATTTTAATGCTTCTGAATGTATTGAAACTAGATCAAATAATAGTGAGCTTTATGTTGAGTTGAAAAATTGGGTTACTACCGAAAAGATAGCACATTCATCTGTTTCAAAATTATTACATATACTAAAACCTTACCATAAAAATTTGCCATTAGATTGTCGAACTTTACTTAAAACTCCGAGGACAATGAATGTCCAGCAATTATGTAATGGGGAATATGTACACTTCAACCTAGAGGTCACACTATCTAATATTTTATCCAAATGTAAGACTATTTCCTCTCCTGTGGAATTGTCTATTAATATAGATGGTTTACCATTGTTTAATAGTTCCACCAAACAATTTTGGCCAATATTGGGACAAATAAAAAATGTTTGTAGTCCTTTTGTAATAGGAATTTTTTGTGGTACATCTAAACCAGAGCCTCTTCATTTATTTTTAAAAGAATTTATAAGAGATATGACTCTTTTAATGAAAAATGGTATAACCATTCACAATATAGTTTATGAAGTAAAAATTTACAATTTCATATGTGATGCTCCAGCGAGAGCATTTTTTAAGTGTATAAAATCTCATTCAGGGTATTCTTCATGTGAGAAATGTATTGAACCTGGTAGTTATATTAACGGAAGAATTATTTTTAATTCTTGTTTGTCGGAAAAAAGAACAAATGAATCTTTTATTTTGCAAAGGGATGGAGATCATCACACTGGTATTTCTCCTTTACTACAATTAAATATAGGCCTTGTTTCTGATTTTCCCATAGACTACATGCATGCTGTGTGCTTGGGTGTAATGAGAAAATTGTTACACTCCTGGATTGGAGGGAATCTGAATGTACGACTCAGAGCTAGAACTGTTGCGTTATTATCCCAAAACTTACTTGAACTACGTCCTTTCATTGTTAAAGAAATTAACAGAAAACCTAGGAGTCTTTCGGAATTGGCTCGATGGAAGGCTACAGAACTTCGCACCTTCTTATTATATCTAGGGCCAATTGTTTTGAAAAATATAAATATTGGAATTTTTGAACGCTTTCTTTTGTTGCATACTGGTATATTTATTCTCTGTTCCAACTCTTTAACAAACAAATATGGAGATGATTTGGCTGGTGAATTATTGTTCAATTTTGTATCACGTTCCAAAAAAATATATGGGTCACAATTTCAGGTATATAATGTTCATATTTTATCTCATTTAACTGATGATTCTAGAAAGTATGGTACATTAGATTCTTTTTCGGCATTTCCCTTCGAAAATTATCTGGGGCAGTTGAAAAGATTATTAAAATCCCCAACAAAACCTCTTCAACAAGCTTACTGTCGACTAGTTGAATCAAATGACAATTTGAAAATTAATTCACAAACAGAAAAAGTGCAGTGTTTTTATGAGCACTTTTCAGGTATCCGATTACACATTGATAGGGAGTATAAAGAATATAAAAAACTTATATTCAATGGTTTACAATTAACAATTCATTCTTATTCAACTCCAGATTCTTATTTTTTAACTCGAGATAATTTGGTTGTAGAAATTCACAATATTTTAGAAAAAAAATTTGATGTATTTTGCATTGGAAAAATGTTTGAAAATTACAATTCTCTTTATAAATATCCTTTTGATTCCAAAAAATTAAGTATATATATATTGTCAGTAAACTTTCTGATTTACAGTGTTTGTCTTTGAAACAAATTCAAGCTAAATGTATGGTATTTCCTATGGGAAATACAGAATCATTAGTATCTTTTCCTTTATTACATTCATTGAATGAAATGTAATATATAGTAATAAATATTTGTTTTCGTTATTTCAATAAATTTTGTTGACATTTATATGCTTTTTATTTATATTTTTTATACAGAGTTGTTTCACCCAAATCTCAAACGATTATATCCAAAAGAACAATAATGGGTTGAAAAAATAATTCAAAAAAATCTGTTCATTATAGTAAAATCTTTGCAAAATAAAATTGCAATTCTTCAACACTTTGTTCCAGCATATTGATCTGTGTTCTTTATCTGAGCAAAAATCTGTTTGATATTCGGAAATACTTTGAAATTTGAAAACAACAGCCCTGTAGTCAATAAAAATGTGACGTGAATATACGTCAGTGTGACGTTACTAAGACGTCCTCTATGTCAATGGGATGACGAATAATAAACGTCAGCTGCTGACGTCTCAGGGCTGTGACTTTTTCACGTGATTGAGAGGTTATAAATACGTCAGTTGCTGACGTCATCCTAGTGATCTGATGACTTATAAATGACGTACTTTTGACGTCACCTGGTTAGCTGGGTCACTACACTCTTTTTCACATGAATTAGCCGCTTATCATAGTATGATTCATAGGCTCTTCGAAATTCCGTTGTCCGAAGCTAATTTCCAAAAGGAATTGAATATAATTAAACAAATGGCAGTAAATAATGGTTATTCACTCAATATGATTGACAGTCTCATTTAGAGGAAAAAATACAAAATGGCAATTTCAGAAGTTTACCCATGTATATCCGAGAAAAATACAGTCTATAACAGTTTAACATAGTTGGGCAAACCTTCCGAAAACCTGAAATTGTTTCTTCATAAAAAAGAAGTTTCATATAAAACCAACAATAACAATGGAAAATTTATTGTAAACAACAAATCAAAAATCCATAGAGCTGAACGTACGGGTGTTTATAGACTCAGCTGTAATGATTGTGAAAAATTCTATACTCGTATAGGACGTACAATTAGAAATTTCAAAACTCGAATACACGAACACCAACGTAGCTATATTAAGCAGAAAACGGACTCTAATTATGCGTGTCATCTTATTCAAGAAAACCATACATTACCTTCAATCACAATTATAATATATTACAGTTAGAAAATAGTCTCCACAAAATCAACTGTTGGGAATCCCTATACATCAATAAATACACAAATTCCGGAAACCTAGTTAATGACCAGATTGAAGTAAACCCTTCTCCTCTTCTTCATCCGTTCAATGCACCTACCAATAGCTCTGAATGAATTGCTTATTGTTATTTTGTTTCTCTGAGAGCCCCCCTGTGTTCAATTTTTCGTATAAATAGATTGTTTTGTGATACCATAATTTAGTACGAGATCAAGTCAAAAATAGTTCACAGGCAGAAACAATTCAAATATATATATATATATATATATATATATATATATATTATATATATATATATATATATATATATATATATATATATATATATATATATATATATATATATATATATATATATATATATATATATATATATATATATATATATATATATATATATATATATATATATATATATATTATATATATAAATAAACAGAAATAAAAAATGCTTTTCGTCTATTTCCATACAATGTATTTAAAATATAGGTACAACCGGTTTCGACTATCACGTCATTGCCAAGTAAATGAAGACGCCTGTCCCATCACTCAAGAGTAATGTCCTGATTAATTTCGAAAATACAGACTCTTCTCACGCTCCTTGAAAGAATTTATTTCAATTTCAAATTAATAACTCACGATTCACCTTTGACAAACTGTCATATCACATCAATAAGGTTCGGCTCTCTTTGATGTTACCTACCGCTAACGAATTTATTACTTTCAACCCCTAATAAATAACAAATCTTATCCCCTTTTTGATGAAATATGTCATCAACAATCAGAAATTAATTACTCCCCTGAAATTTTTCTCGATTAGTAGTTTTCATCGTGTCAGGTGCATAAAAGTCGTAATTCGGAAAAGACCCGTTGTAATTTTGATTTTTTGAATTGAAGATGTGGAAGATATCATCGTTATTCAGACATAAATTACAAATATTCTGAGCAACGCACAAATTAGGTAAATGTTCGAAATTGCTTCTTTCATTAGGAGTATCTTGTGTGCATTCAAAATCGTAAAATATACAAACAAACTTTTTAATTTTTTGAATTCTCATGAAACTATTATGTCTGATTGATTTCTCACAACCGCAAGTAGTGCAATATATAAAACAGCATTTGTGTATCCATTTACTCTTCCAAACAGATTTATACCTTAACACTGTTTTTCCCCTAGAGTGAGCAGGGGAAGTTATAATGTGTGTTATAATGCACGTAAACAAATGTTTTTTGAAAAATAGTTTAATGTTTCAAATTACTTTTGTAATTAGATAAACAAATTTTCTGATTTCGTTTATTTTTATAAAATATCATACATTTGTACATAGTTCTACTCACATCACATTTATATACAATCACATTACTAATAGTATACATAATATTTCTACAAACTGATACTATATAATACAATATTCTCATTATTAAAATAATATTTCACAAGAAATTCATACATATTGGGTCAGTATTTGTAACTTAGTTTTATAAATTCAGCACAAGTTTGTATATCCATTACACGAAATTGTTTCTTACGTAATTCAGTGAGACTAAAATCAGCAAAATAATCAGTTGTGCAATACTTGGTTATAGCATCGTCACTGACGATTTTTTTCACTCATCTTCTTCACAGAAAGATTTATTCCGGTTGTAAAAGTATTCAATGAATCGAGAGCCAAATAAATTAGGAAAGTTACTTTCCGTGAATATTAGCACGTTCTTAACAATTAGTTCATCTACTTTTTTTTCGTGAATGAAATTAAATCTAAGTTACCATGTCGACATATTCTAAGTAAGCATTGAAAACCATTGAAAGGATCCAGATCCTACTTACATATTTACTGCCTGATAGATTCAGATAGAGTCGTAAATCATGACGGATTGTGACAGGTGAAGGTCGTTAAATTTGATTGATAGTGAAAGGTGGGGGTAATAAAATTTGATTGATGATGACAGGTGGATCGTGAAATCATGATTGATGGTGACAGAGGTGTAATTAGTTTTTGATTGTTGATGACACATGTCATCAAAAAGGTGATTAGATATATTATTCATTAGAGGTTGAAAGTAATAAATTCGTTAGGCGTAGGTAAAAGCAAAGAGAGGCGAATACATTGAATGATTGATGAGAATAGTATGTATTTTCAAAATCAGTCAGAACATTTCTCTTGATTGATGGTACAGGCGGTCGTAAAACTCTGAATGTGTGAAAAGGTGGCGTTAGATAAATTATTCATCGGGAGTTGAAAAGTAATTCGGCGTGGGTGGTCTAGGTATTTCATCGAACGTGGGAATTGAATATTTCAGTATATATTTTATGGGATGCGCATTTCAGAACGGGTAGAGATAGCTATTATATAAACACAGTGTGAATAGTTTTGGTCATTATTCTGTTTAGTTCAGATAAATTCTCAAAAAATCGCTAGAAAATGTTTGGGTTTTGTTACTCTTTTGATATTTTCGATCGTGACAGTGGAGTGCTGTATTTATACCACTTATTTATGTATTTAAGCTGGGATGCGGACCACGCATCCGTATACAATACTGATTATATGGATCCAGTTAATGCAAAGAAGATGGCTGAAGAATATCGGTCAAGTGCCGATAGCTGCACCGAGTGCACAGAGGGCAAACTAATAATGGCGGAGGTCATAATACAATTGAAGAAAAACAATCATGGTGCCTACATGACGCACATTAGGGAATATCTAAATGATGATGAGTTAGTTAGATATTCTCGCTGAAGAAGAAATGGACGAGGCCTCGAATTTCTTCAAGAGTAATCATCAGTGGAAGGTAATTGATGCAGTATGCGAGGCTTCAATTAATGATCCGTCGTTTTTGAAAACCGGTGTGGAGTGGGTACCACTGTATACAGATGATGCAGACGAGTATAATCCCCAAAAGTATAAGCTTGTGCAGGTGCTTGTATAATACAGTCATGCACAAGCTAAGGTTCCTACACCATCACAGACTACGAAGTGGTGGAGGTGGTATAATACCGCCACCATTATCATAACTATGAGTGGATGAGTGCATAAGAACAGCTCGCAGACCAGCTAAAAAGTTGGCCAACGAAATTCCAAAAAGAAAACAACATGCAAGGAAAACAACATGCAAGAAACGAAACTTCAAAAGAAATACACCTTTTCGAAGAGTTCCGGCCATCACTACACGCTTTAATCGTCATCAGTGGATGGTAATTACAGTTCAACAAATATGGTTCCTTACCTTGATTTTGATAATTTTCAATGTTTACTTAGAATATGTCGACATGATTACTTTGATTTAATTTCATTCACGAAAAAAGAAGTAGATGAACTTATTGTTAACAACGTGCTGATATTCAGAGAAAGTAACTTTCCAAAACTTTATTTGGCTCTTGATTCTTTAAAAACATCTATAACTGGAATAAATCTGTCTGTACGGACGATGAGTGAAAAAATCGACATTGACGATGCTATAACCAAGTATTGCACAATTGATTATTTTGCAGATTTTATTCTCACTGAAATGAGTGAGGAACAGTTTCGTGTAATGGATATACAAACTTGTGCTGAATTTAGTAAACTAAGTTACAATGACTGACCCAATATGTATGAATTTCTTGTAAAATATTATTTCAATAATGAGAATATTGTGTTGGATGGTATCAGTTGGTAGAAATATTATAGTAGTCAATTACCCCTTGTGAATGAACTAATAGATTTTCAGGTAACACCTTTGCTTTTGTCTGTTTTATAAAATAAGATGTAATACTCTCCTGTAGTCAGTCTTGATAATGAGTTCATAACTCGAAACATGTCGACTATTCGTTACTGCTAAATACATTATCTAAATATTTTTATATAGTGAAACATAAGCCCAGTGTTTTTTATTTTAAAGTTTATACTTTATTCTATATGATATATTATAAAAATAAATAAAATCAGAAAATTTATTTATCTCACTACAAACCTCCTTATTTGAAACATTAAATTGTTTAAAAAAAAACTTTTGTTTACATGCATTGAAACAGACCTCTTATTCTAGGGAAAAAACTTTGTTCAAGTATGAATATTTAGAAAACCTAAATTACATGTGTGATAAACCAGTAGTAAATATCGTATATTATTCAGCCAGCTTTTGAAGAAGAAAAATTTTTCATATAAAATATAGACAAAATCTCATAGTGCTAAAAAAAAATTATGATGCTAATACGATACTTCAAAATATTTCACTGTAGAATTAGAAAGAAATAATAATAACCATGTCTTGAAATTTTTTTATTGGATTGAAATATGGAACGAAAGATTTCTTCTCAAATATAAAAATAATAGTATTTGACTTTAGCACTATGCAGATGAAAAAACGTTATATGAAATGTAGCTAAAGAATAATCATATACAATATAAATAAATTTTTTCAATCATAACTTTACTAGAACTTCTTTTTCACTAAACTTTATTTGATTAAGAAAAAATAAAACGTAGACGATAAACTTATGCGATTAATAAATATTTTAAAATCATAACTAGAAGAACTGTTTCAGAAACATATAAACCTTCATCTGATCACGAAAAATAAAATATAGAGGATAATCATACACAATGATAAATATTTTTTTCAAAAACACATAATTTGCTCTTAAAACATAACATGACTAAAACTTTTTTCTGAAAGACTCCTAATTAATATCTAGAGAATGAGCATTATAACGTGATTAAATCGTTGACGGGTGCTTTCTCTACACAGTTCTACGAGGCATACAAATTGCCCTTTCAGATGTTCCTGTTGCCACATTGTGAAGAACAGAGCATCTTTATGCTCTCAATTGATGAGGTATCTGTCATGTTATAAATCTGTTTGGAAGAGTGAAAAGATACACAAATGCTGTTTTATATATTGCTCTACTTGCGGTTGTGGAAAATCAATAAGACATAATAGTTTCATGAGAGTTTTTTGAAAATTGCAATTTTTTCGAAATTTTCGAAATTTGCAATTTTTAAAAAATAATATTGGAAAGTGCTAGTAGTTATATGATGGGGTTTATGGACCAAAGGGGACGGCCTCCGACACCTAAGGCAGATGCCGTCCAGGGACGGCGTCCAACACCTAAGGCAGATGTCGTCCAGGGACGGCGTCCGCCACTCCATGGTGACCTCATGCTATTCATATTTATTAACCTTGTTATGATTGAAAGTTATTTCGAAAACAAGTCTCGACTTGTTTTGAACGGATATTTATTTAACCTTTAAGGTTATATATATACGATAAGTGCAATTAATATGCATAAATAAGATGTTGTTTTTGTTATTGAAATATACAGAAATGCAATTTTGTTGATTTTATTTAGTCTATCATTTGGAGAAATTACGATTGCAACATTGTAATATATTGCATTCAGTCGATAATTGAGGTCATATAGATAACCTCTATAATAAATTATGATTGCAACTTTGTAATATTGCATTTACTCGATGATTGGGGTCATATAGATAACCTCTATAATGAATTTCGATTGAAACTTTCGGTTATAACCCACAGACACACACACACAATCAGTTCAATTTATCGTACTGTAAGTGAATAAGAAACAAATCCATTTTTAGAATATAATTGAAAACAACATTCTCTTCAATATTCTTGTCAAGTCTCGTCTTGTTTACGACGATCGCGACTATGAGGCGCCTGTCATGACGTCATCGAAGGTGGGGCATATAATTATCATAAAGTTCCAATTAGACTTCCAACAGACACTATAAATTGAAAAGTTTTCCTTCACGCTTCAGTTACCCTTGAATATTACTCAAGTATTATTTACGAGAAAAAATGGAGAATATAAATTCAGCAAAGTCGGTCAGTTCTCTTACTAAAGGGTTGTTGTCGGCAACAAGAGAGGCAGTTTCACTAGTCAGAACCCTTGACGAGGTTAAAACCAATATAAAATTGATAAACAGAAATGTTCATTTACTACGAAGAGCAGTGAAAAAAAGGATTTACATGTATAACGATCACGAGAATCCTCACAAGCTAGAATATGCTCTGGCTAAGATGAAATATTATCGGCAGCAATTGAGAGTGAAAAAGAAGAATCTTGAGAAAATTGGTGGTGGAATTCAACCCAAAGGAAAAAGGTATGTGATGTGGGAAGATTCTGAATCGTGTTTTTCGAAAAGGATGTGTACTGGAATCATCACTATTTTATCAGTAAAAGACCCGATAGAGTTTTTCCAGCGAGCATTTAAAATTTTCTCTCGGAAAATAAAGGAGCAGTTGCGGAAGTGTGGATTGCTGAAAGTCAATTCGATGTTTACTGGACTGTTTATTGAACCGAATTCAGAGGAGAGTGACATTAAATGGTTCAACACCAAGAATGCAGTCATCGATTCCAATACAAAATTGAGTGATTGGTTCGAGCAACACATCACCAGTGTGGTACTGAAAGAGTTGGAGGAATTTCAGGAACGAGATTCAGGATGGGCTTTAGCAGAGATTCAGAATTTAAAATTGAATATTAATCAGTATGATCCATTGAGATTTGGTAATTCGACATATGTTAAGACTCCACAATTTCTTCAAAGAAAAAAAGGTATTGTAAATATTGAGAATAACGATGAATTTTGCTTTTTGTGGTCAATAGTAGCTGCTTTATATCCAACAACTAAAAAACATAATAATCGCATAAATAATTATCCTCATTTTTCAAATGTGCTCAAATACGAAGGTATTGAGTTTCCGATTAAATTGAATGATATCCCTAAATTCGAAGGAATGAACAATTTATCTATTAATGTTTTCGTTTGTGAGAAAAAAAAAATTTCACCGGTTTTATTGAGTAGAAATTCTAACACAAGAGAAATTAACCTTTTAATGCTACCAAGACATTCTGATGATATGGACGGAGATCAACTCTATCATTTCGTGTTGATTGAAAATATATCATATTTACTAGGAAGTCAAGTTACAAAAAACAAAAATAGGCAATACTTTTGTTTCAGATGTATGAATCATTTCTCTTCTGAAACCTTGTTACAGACTCATAAATCCAGTTGTTTTTCAAATAATAAAACTGCAATCAAACTACCTACCGAATCGGAAAAATATTTGAAATTCAAAGATTTTTCTCATAAGGAAAAGGTTAGATTTACAATTTATGCAGACCTTGAAACTATTCTGGAAAAATGTAATGAAAAGTTGAGCGAAAATTCTCATTCTTCAGCTCGTAAATATCAACATCATAAAGCGTTCAGCATAGCGTATTATCTTCATTGTTCTTACGATGATTCTTTGTCCCGCTTTCAATCGTATCGAGGAGAAGATTGCGTAGCTTGGTTTGTGCGTGAACTTCACCAGATTTCAAAATTTGTCGATGAAAAATTAAAGATAAATCATACAATCTCGGGTGATTTTAAACAGAGTACCACATGTCATATTTGTGAAAAACCGTTCAAAGAAAATGATATAAAATGCAGGGATCATTTTCATTTACAACCAAAAAACAACTTCAGGGGCCTAAGTCATCAATCTTGTAATTTGAATTATCAAGAATCTCATATTATCCCCGTATGCTTTCATAATTTACCTGGTTCTAATTCACACTTCATAATTAGAGAATTAGCTACGTCATTCCAAGGAAATGTTAAGGTTCTACCAATCAATAAATATAAATATATTTCGTTTTCTAAACAAGTTTACGGAACAAACTGCACACTGAGATTTATAGATTCCTTCAGATTTATGGCTAGCTCTATTGATAAACTATCGTCTTATTTAGATGATTAGCAGAAAAATATTACCAGAAGTTATTGTCAATCTGAAAGAGATTTCAGCTTACTGAACAAAAAAAGAATATTTCCCTATGATTACATTGACTCGTGGGCTCGCTTAAATGAGACATGTCTCCCCTCAAAAGAATCATTTTATAACAATTTAGGAGATTGCGATATAACTGATGATCAATACAGTAACGCTCAAAAAGTTTGGTCTCATTTCAACATTAAAACACTAGGTGAATATGCGGATCCTTATCTAAAAACAGATGTATTATTGTTGGCTGATATTTTTGAGAATTTTCGCGAAACCTGTTTGAAAACTTACGAGTTGGTTCCTCTGCATTATTACACTCTTCCAGGATACTTTTTCCAAGCAATGCTAAAGACTACAGAAGTTTGTTTAGAACTACTGACAGACGTAGACATGATGATATTTATAGAAAATGGAATCAGGGGTGGAGTGTCACAATGTAGTAATCGATACGCAAAAGCTAACAATAAATATATGAAAAAAGGCTTCAATATTAACGAACCTTCAAGTTATCTCATGTATTATGACATAAACAATATGTATGGCACGTCTATGACTGATTACTTACCACTATCAGATTTTCAATCGGCTGATGAAAATATTGATGTACTCAACATTCCAGATGATTCAGATGTCGGGTATATTTTTGAATGCGATTTAGATTACCCAACATATTTACATGAGCTCCACAAAGACTCACCTTCAGCTCCCGAACATAGAGAACCACCTTCTTCAACACAAAAAAAGTTATTAACTACTTTAATGCCAAAAAGTAAATATATCGTTCACTATAAAAACCTTAAATTCTACTTGAATCATGGAATGATTTTGAAACGTGTTCACAGAGTATTGAAATTCAAACAATCTCCTTGGTTACGTAAATACATTGAACTCAATAGTGCAAAAAGAAAAGAAGCACGTAATGACTTTGAAAAGAATCTCTTCAAATTGTTCATTAATGCAGTATTTGGTAAATGTATGGAAAATATCAGAAAACATAAAGATGTTCGGATTGTCACTAAGTGGGACGGTCAATGGGGTGCACGTAATTTAATTTCTAAGCCTAATTTCATAGTTCAGTAATTTTTTCAGAAGACTTCGCTATTATCGAAATGAATAGATTGGAAATTACCCACAATAAACCAATTTACGTGGGATTCACTATTTTAGATATTTCGAAATAATTATCATACGATTTTCATTATAACTATGTTAAAAATGTTTTTAAAGATAAGGCTACATTGTTATATTCCGACACGGACTCTCTTCTATACAAATTTGAAGTAGACGATATTTATGAAAACATGAGGTCGGACATAGACAGATTCGATACGTCGGACTACCCAGAAAGCAACATATTCAACTTACCTAGAGTCAATAAGAAGGTTCTGGGTAAAATGAAAGATGAAAACAATGGTTCTATAATGTTAGAGTTTGTAAGTCTTAGATCTGAAATGTATTCATACATAACTGAGAATTCCGAAAACAGCGAAAAAAATGTAAAAAAAGCAAAAGGGGTGACTGCTGCGTCATTGAAAAAAATTACTTTTAATGATTACAAAAATTGTTTATTTAACAATGAAATTCTTAGAGGAAATGAAAATTTAATAAGATCATTCAGACATGAAGTATTTTCAATCAAACAAGGAAAAGTTTTACTGAATTCTTTCGATGATAAACGCATGATCAGTCCCTTTTCAACCGATACCAAGCCGTGGGGTTACAAACACTCTAGGTCATTTCTTCAGATTGACCAGTCTTAAACAAACATTCATCAGAAAAACAACGGTCTCTTTCTCTCAGTAATGTCTCTTTTGAAAAAGATTGAATATGAAGTAGCAGTAAAAACTAAAAATGTTTACGATAAATACCTGAAAACAATAATTTCAGAATCCACTAAAGCACATTCTCATCTAGTTTTGCTCAGTATTTTACGAGAAAAAAAATTTCCCCTAAGGAGTTATCATTTCAGATGGATAGCAAAAATATCTTGTGAAGAAAATGTAGAGTTTATACGACACATGTTCCTTCAAAAACTGGAATATGATAAATATGTAGAAAAATGTGTTAAGTTGTTTGGAAAAAAAACTTTCAGTCTGTTAGAACTTAATACAGCCCTTGAAGAAAATAATTTGTATGTAAGCAATCATTTCTCGTTGTATTTATATGACTTGCTATCTAATAATATGAATGGTGATAATTTCATAGATTTTGATAGACAATTCAATGTTAATAAATTTAAGTAAAATTATAAAAAAAAATATAGATTATTGTATAGATATAAGTATTTGTGAATCTGCTCACTTCGCTAACAGCTCAGTTTTGAATTCTATATTGAAAGTTCTTGAATCTCTGAACTTGCCACACAAATTTTCACCAAAGTCGAATGAAGTCCACAAGAGAATTTTCAATTGGATAAAGGAAAATATTCAGCGCTATGAAAAAGAAGTAGAAGCTCTTCTAGGATGGTATGACGGACCCTGCTGCAGTCCTTGGCCTTGTTTACGACGACTGCGACTATGTGACGCCAGTCAAACGTCATCGAAGGTGACCGAATTTGACAGGAGGGTGGGGAACGTGTATATATATAAACGACAAACACACAGTCACCGAACAAGTTCAGCACCATGTTTTCTCAACTAAACAAAGAATCTACAGCTCAAGAGATGCAGAGCGCATGCTCTCTAGAAGTTAATAGAAAATATATAATTAAAAGTATATCAAGAATTCAAACGAAGTATGGTGAGAAGATACAAGTGAAGACGGATGATCTATTAATTATTCTACTAGCAAGGTTTGCAGTAATTCTTCAAGTTAATCAAATCGTTGAAATTAATAGAAAAATTGAATCTGGTCAAATTTGCACCATAAAAAACCTTGGAAAAACTGGACGAACCGTCAACATTGAATTTGGAGAGGCTGAGTAGTATTGAGGAGGGGGAAGAAGGAGGAGTACATTTATAAAACAAGCTTACAAACGTAATAGCATTCAACAGCAGTCTTCGACTAATGGAAGATCTCAAAGTAAGAGTGGAAAAATTGTGTCAAGAATTGGAGATTTTAAAACAGAAAATTTCAATATATGAACTGTGTAGATTATTTCAACGATTGAGAATCAGCGAAGATGACGAGTGAATTACAAATAGTACTTACTCACTACAAAAACAAATTTATTTTCGACTTGGAAGTCAGATGGTTGAGTTTGGAGCATTTTGAAAATAACCAGTTGAATAACATCATAATGTTATTAAGGAAGATTTGCAGAAGATAATTGAGAATATTGTATTCAATGGACACAACTTGAATGAATGCAACAACGAAGATTGTTTCAGCTGTCAAATGAACTTGAATGATTTGAAAGCATATATGGCAGCATATGAAGTCCTATTTAATTACATTACAAACCAAATCAGTATAGAGGAACTCTGCACCTTCTTCGTCAATTCCACATTAAGTTCATACATTAATTTATCATGGGCAGAACTTCCAAATTATTTAAAAGAAGAATATGGTTATTTTATTGGTCCTTCTCCTCAACAGTCTGAAGAAGATGAAGGCTTCGATGAAGAATATTATTCTCCCTCTACTACTCCTTCTACACCCGAAGAAGAAGAAGAAGATTTAGGGTTCGATGAGCAATATTTTATTTAAATTATATATTGTTAAAATAAACGTATTCATAAAAACATGTTATTTATTGATTATTTCACATTATCAGAACTTATCCAACTATTTCTAGAATTGTCTAACCCTAGCCATTTAACAAACAATTTTTTGTCTTTTCTCTTAATAACTTTTTCAACTAGAAGAAAGTCTTGATGTTTCACACGTTGCAGCTCCATTTCATAGAATCCACCAGAAATTGATTCGTTGTTTTCATCTTTCAACAGATATGTAATTGGATTTGTACTTTGTACTTTTCTAACTTTAAATATCTCATTAGACCAATTCGGTGTATATGATTTATCGAAAAGGCTTCGATGTTTACTAATTCGAACCTGATCACCAACTTTGTATTTCGAATTCAGATTTCTAATTTTGATCTGGCTGTAGACTGTGCTCAAAAGATGCTTCTCATTTCTTTTATTCACTTGATTTGGCTTCATTCCAATAGTTCTATGAACGGTGTTGTTGATCAAATCAACAAGTTCTTCTAAAATATTCAGCCATTTATAGGAGCCTTGTAAACTGAATCTTTTCCATAGAATATTCTTGAATGTTCTGTTGAATCTTTCGATAATTGAAGCTTTTTTGGAACTCCAAGTATTGTAGTGATTTATTCTAAATTTTTTCATGAGTTGGTTGAAGCTTTTATTATAAAATTCCTTGCCCAAATCAGATTGTAGATTTTTCGGTTTATTTTTCATTTTAACCAAAATTTTGTTCATTGCACTCGTCACTTCTTCACTCGATTTCCTTTTCAATGGTTCAACCCAAGCTTTTTTTGAAAAACAATTGATACAAGCCAGAATATATTTATAACCTTTATTCTCCCGTGCATAAGGTATCATCTCGATCAAATCTATTCGAATAAGATCATTGATACCTTTCAACATTACTTTACGTCGAGGAAAATTGACTCTCGCCATTCTATGAATTTCATCGACAACATCTTTCTTGATTTGACTAATTTTTTTCATACCGTAGTGAACGGCGATTGAAAGCCTATTGGACATTCAATTAACAGTTCAACAAATAAATGCTTATTCTCCACACCACAAAATTTTATTCTATCCTTATTTTGTATCAAGGTATTTTTTATTTCACTAACCCTATATTTTCGATCATTAATCATGATGTTTAAACCATGCGGGTGATTATGAACTTCGAGGATAGCTCCTTTTTCTAGTAAAAATTCCCAATAATCCTCAGTTTGGTATAAGATATAATTTTTAGTTTTAGAATCAATTTTGTCCGATTCAAATCGTACTAGAATTTTATATGTATAATATCTGAAATCGTTCTCATATCGCTGCTTTCGATAATATGTATTGATGTGATGCCCAAATTTATCAATACTCATTCTATGACATCCGCCTCACGTAGTTCTTCTAAAATAGACTCAATTTCGTTTATATGACCTGTATGTCCAGCTGTTTGCGAGGATACTAACAAACGCAATCTATCAACAAGCTCATTTATATCATCCCAAAAAACATAATCTACTGGATTGTTACTGAACACTTTCATCTTCATCATTTCACCACCTCGTTTTTTAGATCTAAGAGATGAAGAACGAGGTCTTTGAGGAACTAAGGGAGCAATTGAAAGTTTACCAATAATTTCCTTATACTTGTAAGAACCATTACCAGCAATCTGATCTCTAGGATTATAATTTCTTTTGTGAGCACTTGTTCTCTTGACTATATCCAAATAATTTTTCTCGTCTGAAGCTTTGAATCCGGATGGTCGTTTTTTGAATAACAGTTCAAATAGACCAGGAGTCGCTGTATAAGTAATTGAGTTTCCCAAATTATCTGTAATTATTACATCACCAAGTTCAGGGTCTATTGAAAATTGCGCATGTCCAATTTTAAGTGTATTACTTTCAGGATCAAACCTCACACCATATCGAAAATCAAAATTATTCTCTACGTCGGCAATCATTTCACCAATATATTGACGAGGTAGAGGTGGTGAACTATTTAACCAATGAACTAATTCATCCGACTCGGAAAATGTCTGAATATATTCTTTGCTGTCTTCTAGCATTCTACTGAACGCCTCATTTTCTTTATCTGTTTGTTCTTCGTCGTTGTCGTCATCTTCTTCTTGTTCATCAGATTTCGATGAATATACCTCTTCATCAAGAAGGAAGTCTGGTTCTAATTTTCTCTTTCGAACAGAGGTTTTCCGGATAGGAGTTGTATGTTTCTCCTCCTCCTTAGGTTCTTCTTTTTGTTCGTCTTTGATTGAATGAAAATCCAAATTGCCTGTGTTGAGTTTCTGAGCTATGTCCTGCAATCTACTAGTTATTGGTGAAAAAGACTCTTCCCGTTCGATTTTGTCTCTTTTAAGTTGACCAAGCTTTTCCTTCAAAACTTTCCTCACATTCACAAGGTCTGATTTGACTTTAATTTCATCCATCCAATACAACAGGTCTGTAAAAGCTGTCTGTCTGTAAAAGCTGTCTGTCTGTAAATACTGTCTGTTAACCTACTCATCGATGCCATTCGAATGCTTGAAAATATAATATTCACGGTATTATATACTGATCAAATCCCTTCCGAAATCTCCCTTTAGTAATCTCAGAATCCTTGTCAATCACTAAAAATCCAAACTTATCTTTCCAACATTCTCCACACATTGATTTAAACTGATCATATTTGATGTCTGTATTCACATGTTCGTTATAGATATATCTTAGATTTAATTCATCTAATCGAAATAAAATTATCAAATTTGCATTATCTCGCACCAATTGCTTCGGAATCCTTGTATACGTTTGACAAAGATAAAAGCAATCAATTTTATTATGTCGCCCCATGCTGAAATATTCTCTCATTGTATCCTGCTTATCACAAGATACGTCATCGAAGATGAATATAGAATTCGTTTTAGCTTCAAATGGTTGTATAATGTTTTCACAATTTTGATATTTGAAATAATTGATTCCTTTGATTGGGGTTATAATATTTTCCAGAAGCATATATTTAGGTTGAGCTAGAGACTTTGAATAAACGTATATATTCTCGAAACGTAGCCCATTAAAATGCAGAAGCAAAGTGATCATTACATTAGTTTTTCCACAGTTCGAGGGTCCTATGATTAGACACCGTATTGTCGAGGGTAAAAGAGACCCATGTCTTTTTAAAACTGTTGCTGTATTTATATCTCTATTATCTATTGGTAGAGTTGTTTTCTGTTTCACTATCCTCATGACTGATTGTGAAGGACTGACTGACAACACTTTTCAGTATGTATTTATACCTGATTGTAAGTGAAAATTTCATCATTCATTTTGTAAACAGGAACCGAGCAACAACTTATAAAAATGTTGTGCCCAAAGAAAAAAGTTAGTCGTAAATCGAACTTTACCAAGAGAGGAGGTGGTTTTGTGAATACTTTAATTAACAAACTTCCTGTGGAATTACACATTCCTTCATATTCGTATTGTGGACCGGGAACTAAGCTTCATGAAAGATTGAAACGAGGTGATCCAGGAATCAATAAATTGGATGAAGCTTGTAAAGAATATGATATATGATCAAAATACTGACTTGAAATCTAGACATATTGCAGATCGTATTTTCTCATCTAAAGCATTAGAAGGATTCCGTTCATCTGACGCATCATTAGGAGAAAGAGCAGCAGCATTAGGTGTTAGTACTATCATGAAAGCAAAGACCAAATTAGGGATGGGTATTTCAAGGAAAAATAGAAAAAACAAGAAAAAGAAGACAGGCGGAGGATTATCTTTGAATTCTGCAATTTCTTTAGCAAGGAAAGCTCTGAAGAATAACCCCATGTCTGATATGAAGAACTCGATTAAGATTGCCGTGAATGCAATAAAAAGAAATAAAAAGAAGGGTAGAAAAATGTTGAACTCTGCTCGCGTTATACCAGTACCAAAAAGCGGTGGTTTTCTTCCGCTAATTCCTTTGTTTGCAGTATTTTCCGCTATTGGAGCCCTCACTGGAGGGGCGGCAAGTATTGCTAAAGCTATGAACGCAGCCAAAACGGCATCGGAAAATTTGAAAGAAGCTCAACGTCACAACCAAATGATGGAATCTATATCTATGGGAAAAGGTTTATATTTAAGACCTTATAAATCTGGATTAGGTCTTTTTTTAGCCCCTGCTGGAATGAAAGAGAATTGCCTGTAAAGCTACCCAACCGTTCAACTCACAAATGTTGACTTGATAAAATTTATCGGTATATTGAAAATCCCTCATTTTCGCGGAGTATTCATGAGAAATAATTTACCTCGTAAAATTTCAACGCAAGAGTGTGGAATAATAAATTTAGATTCAGAAGAAAATGATGGAACCCATTGGACATGTTATGTGAAAAATAAAGAAAAAATTGTTTATTATGATTCATTTGGTGATTTACGACCGCCTCTGGAAGTTATTGAATATTTCAAATCGATGCCTTGTACAATTTATTTTAATTATGATAGGTATCAAACCTTCAACTCAATAATTTGTGGTCATCTCTGTCTCAAGTTCCTATTTAATTATGCAGTATAAATAACTCAACTTCTCTTGACTATTTTCATTCAATAAAAAGCAAGCGACAAACCAGTATGTCGTATACATTCACAATATCAGGTAACGAATCTGTTTTAACAACAACATTCCATCCAGCTATCGATTTGGATGAAAACGTTGAGTTTGAAATAGGTTTAATTACATTTGAGACATATAATTCTATTCCGAATGTGAATAAAAGAAATAATAAATTTCGCTACTATCTACCAAATAGTACCACTGAAAAAGTTTTAGAGATACCTGAAGGAGCATATGAAGTATCAAGCATAAACGATTATTTGAATCAATCTTTGGAAGAACATTCAAGAGAAGGAATTTACTTATTTGATTACACAGGTAAAATTACAAAAAAAAGAAAAAACTCGAAGATATATTAATGATTGATTTGAAAGCGAATAATAATACATTGAGGAGTGAAATAAAAGCAACATTTGATATTAATTTTGAACCACACGATACATTAGCTGATATATTGGGATTCAAACATACCAAACTCTTAGCTAATAAGAGACATATTTCAGATTTTCCTGTAGATATTAATCAAGTTAATATTATAGGTATTGAATGTAATATAGCAGCAGGATCGTACAGAAATAACAAAAGTGTACATATAATTCATGAATTTTTTCCGAATGCTCCAACAGGTTTCAAGATCATAGAAACACCAAGAAATGTAATTTATTTACCTGTCAATACTAAACAAATTGATGTGTTAAATATTCAAATAGTCGATCAAGAAGGTAATCTCGTTAATCTACGTGGAGAAGTCGTGACGGTAAGGTTACATCTAAGAAAGAGGTCCTGATGGGTATCAATTTTCATAATAGTCTTGTTGATAGGAGAGCTGACAAATATTCTACTATAAATAACATCGTCCAAAGAAGTCCAGCCATTGCTAAATCGAGAACCAATCAATTAACATCTGAGAATAAACGATTTCTCTCCTCGCTTGGATTGAAAATAATAAATCGAGGTAAATAGGTGGAAAATTGTTCGTGAGATTTGTGTAATATTTAGAAATATTCAGTAGGAGCTCCTGTTAGAAGAATGGATATCCTTAATATTGACGAAAAAACCATATTCGACGATTCCATAACGAATGCTGAAAAGCATTCACATCTACCATATGCAGGAAACGCATTCAACAACAACGATGAAATCAGAATTCCTATTCAACAACAAGATGTCTATACTCACCCTTGGAATAGCTCGCTCTACATAGAAGGAAAAATTAATGCTAAAACAAAAGATGGCACACCATCATCAGCTGTTAAGTTTGTGAATAATGGAATAGTGAGTCTTTTCGATGAAATTCGATATGAAGTTGGCTCCATAATCATAGACAGAGTCCGTTTACCAGGAATTGCTACCACCATGAAAGCTTTTTGTTCATTTAGTAATGACGAGAGCAGAGCATCATCTATTTCTGGGTGGAATCCTTTGGAAGACAGCAACAAAATAACTGATAGTTCAGGAAACTTTAACGTAGTCATACCTTTACGTTTTCTATTCGGATTGCGTGAAGATTTCAAACGTATACTCGTCAATTTACGACAAGAACTGGTGTTGATTCGTACAAATTCTGATACAAACGCTATTGTAAGCAATGAAAAAGATGGAACTTTCAATATAAACTTAACAAAGGTTATATGGAGAGTACCTCATATTAATGTTGAGGATAGAGAAAGAATCAGACTTTTACGTCAGATTTCAAGTAATCAAGAACTCGATGTACCCTTCAGATCATGGGAATTGTACGAAAATCCTTTGTTGCAGCAAACTATGAAACAGAGTTGGACGATCAAAACAAGTACTCAAATGGAGAAACCACGATTCATAATATTCGGGTTCAAAACAAACCGAAAAAATAATGTTGAGTCCGACTTTAGCAAGTTTGATCATTGTAATCTGTCTAATATAAAACTGTTTTTAAATTCGGAGATGTTTCCATACGACAATATCAATCTCAATTTCAAAAACAATCAGTTCGCTCTTCTATACGAAATGTACGCGTGCTTTCAAAAATCGTATTATGGTAGGGATAGCCAGGTACTATTAGACCCTTATAAGTTTAGAGATATTGCCCCATTGTCAGTTATCGATTGCTCACGTCAGAATGAAGTTCTTAAATCCGGTTCTGTGGATATACGTCTAGAATTTGAAACTTCTGAAAATATTCCAGCAAATACATCAGCATACTGTCTAATTTTACATGATAAATTGGTGAAATATAACCCTCTAACAAGTACTGTGAGAATAGTACAATAAAAAATGCTGTTCACAGTGGATGTTCAAGGCTTTCAGTACAAGAATAGTGAATTCTTATGCAAAGAAATTGCTGTTCTGAAAAACCTCCGCTGTTTTCATGAAATAGTAAATTTTCCAATTCATTGCGAGCATCTTGAAGAAAAATTTAGACGTCATGCTGGTTGGGTTACCCAAAATATTCACGGATTGAGATGGAATGAGCCAGGTACTATTGACCTTTCTCAAATTGAAAATTTCCTAGCAAAATTGACTGCTGATTACGAGGGACCAATCATTGTAGAAGGATTGCAAAAAAAGAAGTGGATCCAAAGATACGTATCAAATAGAGTGATTGATATAGAAACAGAGTATGACCGCCAAGCTGAAATTCCCGAAAGTTCTGAATCCTGCTCTGTTCACTATAATAAAACCAGACGTTGTCCTCGAAATAATGAATTCAAATGGTCAGATTGGTGTCTGAATAATATTCTTCAGCTCAAGGAATAATTTATTGTAGTAATATATTGTATTTCATTTGCATAATAAAATATTTTGTCAATTATTAATAGTTTTATTTCAATATATATATATATATATATATATATATATATATATATATATATATATATATATATATATATATATATATATATATATATATATATATATATATAAATATAACTGAAAACTATGAGAAAATATAAATTTTTTTTCTTTCACAGAGCTATATAGATATAAAATAAATTATAACAATTATTGAATGAAATTCATGAACAAACTAAAATTATCTCATTTCTTATCGTATGTATATAACCTTAAAGGTTAAATAAATATCCGTTCAAAACAAGTCGAGACTTGTTTTCGAAATAATTTTCAATCATAACAAGGTTAATAAATATGAATAGCATGAGGTCACCATGGATTGGCGGACGCCGTCCCTGGACGACATCTGCCTTAGGTTACGCGCCAAGGACGACATCTGCGTTAGGTGTCGGAGGCCGTGGCGGACGCCGTCCCTGGACGGCATCTGCCTTAGGTGTCGGACGCCGTGGGGGACGCAGTCCCTGGACGGCATCTGCCTCAGGTTACGCGCCAAGAACGACATCTGCGTTAGGTGTCGGAGGCCGTCCCTGGACGACATCTGCCTTAGGTGTTCGACGCCGTCCCTGGACGGCATCTGCCTTAGGTGTCGGACGCCGTCCCTGGACGGCATCTGCCTTAGGTGTCGGAGGCCGTCCCTGGACGACATCTGCCTTAGGTGTCGGAGGCCGTGGCGGACGCCGTCCCTGGACGACATCTGCCTTAGGTGTTGGACGCCGTGGCGGACGCCGTCCCTGGACGGCATCTGCCTTAGGTGTCGGAGGCCGTCCCTTTTGGTCCATAAACCCCATCATATAACTACTAGTGCTATTGTTGACTCTAGTTTGTGAACGCAGTTAACAGTGCAGTGTTAAGGACCGTGCTGTCAAAGGACGAACACGTCATTTGACTAATAAACTGGCACACAGGTGAAAAAAGTAAGGCATCTACAAATCATTGTATAAATTACTGACAAATAAGGTATCTTTTTTGTCGCTCTGTTTGGCGATTGTTATACTCCTTGTTTGAATATTGAATTAAATTTGATCATTTGTGTTACCGTTTCTATGTCAGTAGACAAAAACAGTATCTCTCTTCAGTATTTTCTTCCACTATTGCAAAATGATAAAAATTCCACTTCGTACCTGAATAATGTTTTGACTTACCTACTTACCTGAATATATAATCGGCGCTTTGGACATAGGAATTGCCACGCACGCGATCTGAAATGTTTGAAATTTTCACTATTGACAGGGTACAAAAATATCTTTAACTTTTTATGGTTTAATATCAAAATCGAATGAATATGTCAGATTTATTGTGACTTTTTATTTTCGTGCGATCAATGTTCAATTCAATGTTTTTCATTTGTTCTGAAATGTTGAATACATTATCTTCAATTTATAGCCTTTCGCTCAATTATGTTTATTCATGCCTTTTATGTACTTAACACGTTGAGTGTTACATTCTGGGACCGCGTGTCCACCGGTGGACACGTGTTATTATTGCGATATCCTTTATGTTATGCTCAAGTTGTGATAGAAATTCCCGGAAGAAAATATAACCTAGTAGTGTATCCGAAAAATAGACTTCATAAGATATTTTAAAGTACAGTTGAACGAGAACAAGGGTCTCCATACGACAGAAAACACACAAAGAGGGTGAACACTATCTGTGTAGGTTGCAATAATACATCGATGTGTATTTCATGTTTCCAATCGCAGCATAAATTTATACAAAAACTGCAATGAATAAATACTTCCCTTTTCCATTTCTAGAAATAAAAAAAAATATTTGTTTTTGACTGTGAGTTTTTCCCTTTGTCCTCACAATCTGCCCGACCCAAATACAAGTTGACTTGGATCTTGGACAGTACTTTAGACACGTATATGAAAATCAGTAGATATCGTGGCCACCAGCAACTGAAACCAAACCTTGTTAGTGTCCACCGGTGGGCACGTGGTCCCTGAGTCAAACACAGAAATGTCCACCGGTGGGCACGCGGCGTTCAACGTGTTGAATGGTTTTATGTTATAAAATTATCGAATTTTCGCACTTGTGGGTATATTTGGTTATGAACAAATTTATTTCCATTCGTGTTCATAATTAATCGGAAAAGTTTATTTATTGGAAAAACTTGCTTAGAACTCAATGCAATATAATACTAGGTTTTAGAAATACTGAAAGAAACATGTATGTAGAAAATTTATCTAATAAATATTTTATTTTTGACTCACCATTCATTAGGTATCTTCGACTACTGAAAAAAAACAAACTCACACATACACACACACACACACACACATATATATATATATATATATATATATATATATATATATATATATATATATATATTTAAATATATATATATATATATATATATATATATATATATATATATATATATATATATATATATATATATATATATATATATTTATATATATATATATATATATATATATATATATATATATATATATATATATATAGCTAGTAGAAGAATTTATGTTGATGAAATTCACTGAAAACTCTTCTTCAAAAAATGATATTTGCTTATTCCCTCATTGATTAATGGAAACGGAAGACTTGAAAGCGACAATTGCCATGTACTTACTAGTAGTGCAAGTAACCGCATGGTTAATTCTTTTAGAACGAAATACTACTGATATGTAGAAAACACCTCAGAAGTACCTATTCTTTATAGGAATCGTTTTATTTTCGTCAATAAAATATCTTCGAAAATCTGAACATAAAAATTTAAATTAATCTCAAATGATTTATCATAAATGATAAAGAGATTAAGGTGAAGATTAAAATAACAATCATTAGGCTAATAAACTATGAAACTGAAGTGTTGAATAATTTCAATTGAATCATACCTATCAATGGAAATTTCAATTAATTTTAGCACATGAATTGGTTGACTAGGTTTATGCTTTATATTATTCAAATATAAATTACGAAATTAGGAAATAACGTGTGACAGGCCTCATTGGCCTATGTGAAACTGTAATAAATAAAAATTATTCAATGCATTAACTAAATATGTTTGGATCATCTTGTGAGTTAATATTTCTCGTTTCAGTTATACATATCTTTAGTATAGGCTAAATTTAATACAAAGTGCATATGCAGGTAAAATTGAAATATTTTCTATTTTATTGCTCAGATTAGGTTAGTACCTTGAGCATAATTCTTATATTCAAGCTATTTTATGAGGGCATGAACATTTCTCTCTTCAAGGGCGCTATAAAAGATATATAAAGCTAAGGAAATGGATTTTGAAGGTTCTTTGCACTCCCAATACTCCTCAAAATCGAGTTAGAGGATTTGAAATTTGTACGTGGGTTAACCTTATGCCAGGAAAGTTCAATATAAAATATATATATATATATATATATATATATATATATATATATATATATATATATATATATATATATATATATATATATATATATATATATATATATATATATATATATATATATATATATATATTATATATATATATATATATATATATATATATATTATATATATATATATATATATATAATATATATATATATATATATATATACATATATATATATATATATATATATATATATATATATATATATATATATATATATATATATATAATATATATATATATATATATATATATATATATATATATATATATATATTATATATATATATTTATATATATATATATATATATATATATATATATATATTTATATATATATATATATATATATATATATATATATATATATATAAATAAAGATGTCCAGGTGAAAATGTTTACGTTTAGAATCAAATTAAAATAAGAGTATAATGTCATTTTCATACTTTATTTTTACAAAACAATTTCAAACTACCACAAACCAAAAAAAAAACGGATATGTATGATGTACAAAATGAAAGTAGGTGATATTACTATTAGGTATACTTTTTTCTCCAAGGGGCAAAAATATGTGATATCTCACGTGTGTGAATAGCGCATGCAGGTGAGTCTGTGTACTTATTTTGTAATTGACTGTAATTGAGCAACGCGATAAACAATTTTGGACAACAAAAAAAGCTGTATGTACATTGGGATTATGATGTATGTACAAACTCATCTCATGGAGCGAGCTGGTGGATCTAGTTGGAGGTGAACAGTCAACGGAAAAGAAAGTCACAGATTTAGCAAACCAACTATCTATTACTATGATTCTAATGTAATGTTCAAGGGAAACTACTACTATGTATATTCTTTAATTAACGAAAACATTCTAATCTGTTTCACGATAAAATAGTATATTGTTTTAATAGGTGGCGAGACTAAATGTTCTACTAAAATGCTCGACTAAAATTGTCGGCCTCACTGCGTTCAGCCGACAATTTTAGTCGAGATGCAAAAAGTGCTTTTCTCCGAATCGAACATGCGATTTTTTCTGCAGATGGTGTTCAAACGATAGAATTAAGATGCTATTTTAAAAAAGGATTAGATGTAAAAAACGTAAAACTAGATTGCTTTGCTCACTGGTTCTGTAGGTGTCAAGGTAACACAAATTAAACAAAATAATTGTCAGAAACATTTAAAGTCACTCATCTACGCATTAAGGGACTGTGCGTTTTTGGTAAGTACCCGAGTATTAAGAAATGACTTGTTGTTTTAAAATATATAAAACTTTTCTTACAGATTACATTATATCGGATTCGGAACACAACTGTACGCCTCCCGACGTTCTTGATATTAACGTCAGAGTACAAAAAAGTATACTTTTTTGTACGCTCACGGCCGGACAAAAAAGTAAAAACAAAAGGACGTCTGTGAAATCAAACTTCAACATTGAGAACTGAGGCCGAAAAAGTCGTCATTTCTTGACGTTTGCGGAAAAAATAATTTTTTCTCCAACCATCAAAAAATGTTGACATTTTTGTACTATTTTCAGGTGCAAAAGCCATCAATTCCCTTACCGTACAAAAATTTGCTCGTTGCTTAGCAACACTTTTAATCCTAGGATTAAAAACGCTACTTTTAATCCTAGGACCAAAAGTAATTGCATTTGAGCTCTCTAATTATTGAAATTTGAAGAAAAAACATTGTCTCTTACAAACTTTGTAAAACAAACTAATTGGGCAACTATATATAGGTATTTATTTGTTATTTATATTGATATTGAATGTACAATTGGAACAATTATTGCCAAAACTCAAAGCACCACTGAAATTATCACTAACAATTTTCGAACAATTCAAAAGATTTTCATTAATGTCACAACGCATAGCACCTCCAATTCCTAATACTAGAACAACATTTATCATCAAATATACATTATCAGGTGCCATATCCAGGAACCGATCCACTTCCTTCTTCGTAAAAACCCTAGCCTTTTTAGGTATATATCCATCACTTTGCCTTTTTAACAATGCTCGTAATTTTGAATATTTACTAATATCCACACCATTTTTGATATCCAGTGTGGATCGCAACATTGAATACTGTGACCAAAGAGTGGATGGCTTGACGGTCTTCGTTAAATTTGAGAAATACACCATAAGAAAACTCTCCGCACAGTTTTGCACATTTTTTCTTTACACCAATCCATGAATCGCTGATATGCAAGTTCATAAACTTGGCGAGATTTGGGTGGCAAAAGATTTAGATATACTGCTTCGGCACTTTCCAATATATCTGCAGGTATATTTTCAGCGTGTTCAGCGTAAAAACTACTACAAAAATTATATGATTAGTACGTCTACTGACGTCTACTTGACAATCAATATTTACCAACAATACCAGATATCCATGACTACCGACTTGCTATCGCTGTTATAATTAAGGCCGGCCGCACATTTACTACAATCGGATCCGATTGATTGTCTGAAACGATTTCAAATCGGAGCACTAGCGCACACTGCCGACAAAATACGTCCGATTTTATTTGAATGTCACAAGCAGGAATATTTTTCGACCGTGGTAATCAAATTTTCAGTATCGCACATAGTTTGACAATTCCTTATTCTATACTCCCTGTCAAAAGCTGACAGAAATAATCGTATGTTTGCGGTAGACTATGCAAAAACAATGTAGGGCTTGCCTTCCGGTAGCCGGATCAGACTTTTAATCGGTCCGATTGGTAGGACGCACTGTTCGTGCATCCGAGTCGGACGTCCGATCCGATATCGGATCGTAGGTGTGCGATATGACCGTATAGAAGTATAGATATTTGAGCGTCAGATGCCCTGATCCGACAATCGTTTCAAACAATCGGAACCGATTGTAGTAAATGTGCGGCCGGCCTTATAGGTGTTCAAATTTATTACCAAATTATTAACGATTTTTGAATAAAACTAATATTATTTTAATTTTGACTTGGTTGTAGAAAAAATATTATATATCATACGGACTAAAAGTGCCTATTTTTACTCGCAATTTTGCATTCGCTCGGCTGCGCTGCGCTCCGCCTCGCAACTGCAAATATTGCTCGTAAAAAAATATGCACTTTTAATCCTTATAATATAATATACTAATTCATGATAGGTACGCAAAAGAATCATCGGCTCGAATGTGGAGAGAAACGGAATTGAACAATATTCAAACCGGTACTCTCATTACATCTATCCAACTGTGGCCGAATTTCAACTGTATAACCGAAATTACTTCGTTCATTGCTCATCAATTTATCGGGAAAAACTGCCCTCAGCGTTGAGTGTTGAAATAGTGTTCTATTGAGGAACTCTAGAAAAAGCTGCAGTTGCGGTAACAAAAACTCGTCGATCATTCGCAAAACTCGTCACTTCGTCAGCAGTGTTTCTCTCTCGCTGGGCAAAATATTGAGTGTGTGATAGATTGCGCGGGGGTGCAGGACGATTGAGAGTTTGTCGGGTTTAAAAATTGTACTAGTTGAGTTTAATACAGTGAATGAAAACTATCTGATATTTTATTTTAGTATTAGTGAAACTGGACACTAGATTCCCTTCAAAAGAATAAAATAATTGATTGCATATTCAAATACTTCATTGTAGCCACGCAGGAAATAAATATATGATCTTAATTGAATGACTACTGTGAGATAGTTTCCATAGACACGCGAGCAATTTTTCATTTTCATTATTTTGACGCTGTCATCGCATATGATAAAACTATCGAGTGGTGTGGTAAAGAATATAGAGTGGCGTCGAAAAAAATTCTGCCAGACTAGTCCGGTGAAAAGTTCCATAGAATTAGTCCTGTGAAAAATTCTACAGGACTAGCCCTGTTAACAGTCCTGTCCTGTTGAATTTTTATTACGGTACTTAATACCGTAATAAGTTATTTACCGGACTAAAATCGAGTATGTGAATAGTATATTCTGTAACAAGGTTAGAATGAAAATTCGATGCGAGTGGAAAAGTTCCGAGCGCGAGCCGAAGGCGAGCGTGAGGAACCACGAGTATCACGAATTTTCATTCTAACCGAGTAGCAGACTATACTTTCTTCACGATCGAAAATTTCAAATATATTATATTTTTATATGAAAACGAACAAAAGATTATTTATATTACAGAACTCAATCACAATTGTATTAGGTAAACACTCAATAATTCGAGAAACATTCTACTTTGTATTAATTGTTATATTTGTACAGTTCTCGAAATGAAAACTGGTGCATTATTGGAAGAATTTTCAACAATTGCGTGGTTTGTAGAAGATGAACTAACAGTCACATAATTTGAAATGGAAGGCATAATTAGCGGTGTATGAGATCCAGTAATTGACGAGACTAACTTATTTGCTTTATTTATTCGATTTTGCACCGAATTTTTCATGTATCCTTCTGGCACTTGAGAAGACTTCCACCTCCCATGCCTTTTTATTATTTCCATATCTGATTCTGTGTCCACTAACACAGTAAACGACGTCCCCCGATAACAATGACCAGTGTGGTGGTGTAAACTCTGATTCTGAATCACTGCATAAATTCATAATACTTATTATATTTTCGAATGAAAACATGACAGCAATAATTTTGACACTTACTCAAATTTGCCACTACGATGAAAATCAACTGTGTCAAGGCTAATGTCATTATTGCTAGCCAGAGAATATTATTCTATTACAAGGGAGAGAAAGCAAATACATTTAAATTGCATGGGGGCAGAGGTGTTGCAGAATATTTCTTCAATCTCAAGAGAGAGAATTCCAGCATTCTGTAATCAAATTTGATATCAGAATTGACGAATTCTGTGATGATGGCTGAGAAAGTATGTTTATGATACAGTAAGAAATAATCTTCATAGTACGACGCGTTTAGCCGAGTCTGGAATTCGAATCGAGTACTGAAAAAATTTTATCGGTGTGGCGTACAATATCTTATTTCATACCGTATACAAACAAGTTACAATGTGAAGAAACGCGAGATGAATTCATACATAGTAATCTCGAAACCCTCAATTTAAAATTATTGTATACACAGCGACCGTTGAATCAATGCCGCAATCAAATTATATTTGATAAAAAATTGAAAATATTCAAGAACCGTAGTGGACTAACAGTCACAATTAAAGATGAAGATGATTTTTCAAAATTCATTATAGATTATTTAATACACGGAAAATCATATTGTGTAGATACTTCTTTCTCCAACACGATGAATTGAACATTCCATGTATACGAAACCTTCAAAATAATTTTGAGGCTAAATAAATTGATTTTGAAATATGAAATAACGAATGTCTTTCTTGAATATATCTAAAACGAAAAAGATCAAATTGAACTGTATCCGTTTACTCATACTGAGTGAAGTTCCTATATTCTCTGTTCAAGATTTCGCATAATTTAGTACCAATTCATTCTGAAAAAAATTTATATTGCCAATCATGACAAATATTTATTGTTTCATCATCTTAGCAATACTCGAATTGATCAAAATTAAAAATACCACACCAATATCGCTGTTTACCATAACCTGGTTATGGCTAGAGAAAATGAGTTACCGTTCGCCCATCTAACAGATTATAATGCTGCTGTACAACAAACATTTTTATTAGGGATTTTCAATATTTTATTGAGCATAACCATCCCAATCTTTTGTGGTAGCGGGTGAAGACTCCTCTATGATCCCGAAAGAGGATTCTACAGGGTCTACTTCAGGGAAGCGACCCGGTCCAAGCGAGCTGTGATTTCTCTCTGCCTCCTGCAACTGGGGAAATCATATCCCTATCCTTACCTATCTCTTCTGCTTCTCATTATATCCTCCTCATATCCCTAACCCATCTAGCAATACGCACTGGCCAGAGTGGCAGAGTATGTCCAAACATTCCACTTCATGATGGACACAATTTCAACGATACGGCCCTTAGTACCCGGCAGTTCAAAATCCCCTAACTACGGTAGCGGTTGGATAAGGAAATAAACAGAGGGTGCGAAGAATTTCCGGGTTACATCTGATTACCTTGATAGACAAAAATTGCACATTGCCACATATAAAGTACAAACCCTATCCTCAGATCAAAAACTAATTGAATTAGAAGAAAAACTAGGCCACATAAAATGGGATATAATCGGTTTAAGTGAAATTAGAAGAAAAACCGAAAAGCAATTCACTCTAAAATCTGGTGAGGTATTATACCACCAAGGAGAGAACGAATCTGCTTTGAGAGAAGTTCGATTTCTGATTCATTAAAGACATTCCATTAAAATTTTGAACATAGGAAACATCAGAACAAGAGTCATACTTATATCTAATACTTCAGTTGAATAGTCGGTGCAACTTAAAAATAATACAGGTATATGCTCCTACATCAAGCAGCACTGAAGAAGAGATGGAAATATTCTATGAAGATGTCCCTAAATCCTTGACCTCATCTAAAACTCAATTCGCCATTTTAGTTGGAGATCTCAATGCTAAAATTGGGCACAAAGAAGATGAAACTGAAATATGTATGGGAAGTCATGGTTTTGGAGAAATAAATGAAAGACGCTCCAAACTAGTGGAGTTCTCATTGCACAACGGACTATATTTGATGAACACTTTTTTCTAAAAATATCCCAATAGAAGATGGACATCGGCAAGTCCCGATGGTGTCACTAAGAATGAAATCAACTTTGTATTGTAAAATAAAAAATGGATAATTAATGACGTAGGAGTGCATTATAATAAGTAATATATTAAATTTTCTATTGGAAATGACTGGTAAAAGCGAAGATAGTACTCAACCTCAGACTAGAAAGAAAAAACATGATAATGAAGAAGAAAGAAATGAGACATTGGTCACCATTATAACAACCTGGGCAATACAGAAAAATAATTTCCAATAAATTACAATACCTGGAAAATATAACCATTGATGAACTCAATAATAATATAGTCGGCTCCCTTCCAGACGCAATTAAAACCTGCACTCCCCTGCAACATTCTAAAGACGAGAAACTTAGTGAAAATACTGCAGATCTAATGAAACAACGCAGAGAAATGTAAAACAAACAATCAGAAGGTTATAGAATATTTAACAGATCTAATAAATTTTAACACCAATAAGATAACACAAGTCATTGAACAAAATAAAAGCAAATTATTCAGAAAACAAACTAGCATAGGAAAGCTGAAGATCCATAAGCTACAAAACACTGAAGGCAACATAACATCAGATAAAAAAGAAGTTTTAAATATAGCAGAACAATTTTAAAAACAGTTATATAGAGTCACATAGAGCTAATTTGACAACCAATATACCTGTTATTATGAATCAGGGCTCAGAGGATATTCCTGAAATAACTGCCAATGAAATTGCGGCCGCATTGAACGAGATGAAAAACAACAAATCTCCGGGCGATGATAGCATTGTGGTTGAATCAATAAGAGAAGGAGGAGAAGTAGTAATAAAATCCTTGTAAGTACTATTCAATAAATGTCTGTCAGAAGGAATAACCCCATCAAAATGAGACAACGCCAATACCATCTTATTACACTAAAAAGGCGATATAACTTATATTTCAAATTATCGGCCCATTAGCCTGCTAAGTAACGTATATAAGTTATTTACCAAAATTCTTGCAAAGCGTTTATCTTCAAAACTTGACCAATTTCAACCAAGGGAGCAGGCTGGTTTCGGAGCTGAGTTTAGAACAAATGACCATTTGCTAGTGGTAAAAATACTGATCGAAAAATGCATCGCATATAATAAACCCCTTATTTTGATTTTCGTTGATTATGAAAAAGCGTTCGATTCGGTAAACCAATACAAACTTTTCAAAGCCTTTGCCGAATGTCGTATTGACTCCAGATATTCTGATATTTTAAAACATGTATACGATCATGCAACAGCTTCAATATCACTACATGAAGACAAAAACAAATTTCGTATTAAAAGAGGAGTACGACAAGGTGATACTGTCTCACCTAAACTCTTTATATCATTACTAAAACACATGTGTAAAAATCTCGACTGCGAAAAATTTGGCATTAACATCGATGGAGAGATGGTCAATCATCTGTGTTTTGCAGATGATCTAGTGATTATAACGGATGAACTAGACGAAGCAAATAATATTCTGACAACACTTGAAGATGAATCCCATAAAGTTGGATTAAAGATCTACTTTTCGTAAACCAAATTTATGACAAATTAAGTTCTCAGTAGAAGTATATCGGTTGGTGGAGAAAATATTGAACAGGTACATACACATATCTAGGGCACGAAATAAAAATCGGACGAGACAATCAGACTCATGAAGTACGACGAAGAATAGGCTTAACTTGGGCGGCATTCGGCAAGATACACTATGTCTTTAAATCTGATATACCAACAAGTTTAAAGAGGAAGGTTTTCGATCAGTCTATTTTACTCGTACCCACATACGGAGCTGAAAGGCTGACTATCACAGAAAGGTCAATATCAAAAATTTGCATAGCCCAACGAGCAATGGAGCGCTATATGCTGGGGTTGTCCTTTAGAGACCGGGTATCCAACACCAACATCAAAAAACACACAAAAGTAACTGACGCAATATACATGGTGAAACGATTGAAATGGGACTGAGCAGGACATGTGGCCAGACGATGCGATAACCGATGGACTAGGCGGATTCTGGAGTGGCGACCGAGAAGAGATGCTGCCAGAAGCAGAGGCAGACCCCCAACAAGGCGGACAGATGTTTTGTTGATATTAAATATGGGTTTTTTAGATTATATAGCTCATTTTTCTTAAAACAAAATTCCTAAACTTCATTCCTATGGGTTAACACGCAACGAAGAAATTGTATGGCATGCCGAGGTCATTCAACAAGTTGTAGAGTTCTACATCAGTAAAAACGATTATTAGAAAAAAATCCCTGAATGTTTCCGAATGGTTCTAGAAACCTCACAAGAAAATTGTAATCGCAGTTTGGTGGAACCGTATAAGGATTTTTTCGAAATGGAAAATGGAAATATAACTTTTTTCTTCATTTTCTCATAGAATTTCTAAACTATCATAGATTACTTCTGAATGTATAATTACCGAGAGATCCAAGAGAATTTACCCAAGAAAAGTTTTCAACGAGTATGCTCGAGTAGATCTTATTTTATTGGAAACGAACTGGTCCTATACGACAGATTGGGAGAATCTCCAAGAAGAAGCCATCAATAAGCTAGATTACTTGTGCCGATGGGCGCCGCACCCAATAACCTCTAATTTTTTCAGTATCATATTTATTGTTTTTATAGTAATTGTATATTACTCATAATTAGTTACTGTATTTTCCACCTTAAAAATAAGGGTAACGCACTTTCTTTAAAATTGGAGGAAAGCACTGTATATATATATATATATATATATATATATATATATATATATATATATATACAGTGCTTTCATGATGAAAGGAACAAATTCATTAAAAAATTAGGTTTCTATTTCATGTTTAAATCCTCGGACAGGTCGATTAGTATTTTTATTTGGGCAATTTTCGCAATAAAAATTTTGTATACAGGGTGTCTCATTCAAGAGCTATGGCTTTGTCATTAGTTTTTTTAAAGGTAATACCCTGTATATTATTTCACTTTACAATTCTACGATAAATTCTTATCACTTTTTGTGAACATACCATATGCCTCAACTTGATGGATTCCCAGATTATAGCGGAGATAGTGGAGCACCTGGAGATTTAAAATGTGGATTAAAAGTACAAAAAAAAATTTAGGTAAACATTGTCATTAAATCTGAAGAATGAAATTTCACATGTACCATATGAATTCATTCACTGGTGCTGTATAGTCCGCAGTTTTCACGTTTTTAACGCTCCAGGCGCTACACTACTTCATTGTTTAAGAAAATGCAATTACTTGAGAGAGAACGTATTGAAGTACTTATAATGATTGGTTTTGGAGATAGGGTGCGTTCACAAGAAGAAAAAGTCTGCAATCTATTCAATGAAAAATCATCCTGATCGTCCGCCAATTACTAGATCGACAGTCAGCAAAATTGAATCAAAATTCAGGAGATAACGGCCACGTTAGAGATTACCTAAAAGGAAGACCACCGAGAGTATCTGAAGAAACAGTGCTGAACGTTCTACTAGAAACCCAAGATAACCCTCATACATCCCATTACTACAATTTCCAATAATTTCAATTATTATCAGTAGGGTCCGTGCATTAAAATACTTAAGGTAAATAAGTATCATCCCTATAAAATTAAGCTGGTACATGAATTATTAGAAGACGATTTTGACCGCAGAGTACAGTTTTGTGAGCAGATTCTTGAAATTCATAATCAACAATCTAAATTTCATTACAAACATAATTTTTTCTGATGAAGCCACCTTTACTTTAAATGGCCACGTCAACAGACAAAACTGTAGGTATTGGGCGACCGAGAATCCTCATTGGATGCAAGAATGCCACACACAGCGGCCTCAAAAAATTAATACATGGGCAGCGATTGTTCGAAATCGTATAGTTGGTCCCTATTTTTTTGAAGGAACACTAAACGGAGAGGACTACTTGAAACTTTCTCCAGTTCGAACTCATTCCGGCTTTAGCTGTTTTGTTTCCTAACCACAAGATCCTTGACATACCTAATAACGAGATATGGTTTCAACAAGATGGGGCACCTCCTCACTATTCAATCGCTGTTCGACAATTTCTTGATGCAACTTTTCCCAACAGATGGATAGGACGGAGAGGTCCGATTGAGTGGCCGCCAAGATCACCCGACATAACCCCATTGGATTTTTTCCTTATTGGGGTTATTTGAAGTCTAAAGTTTATTTGAATAGACCAAATAATATTGATGATCTAAAAGAGAGAATCAGGCAGGAAATAAGACTTATCAGTCCAGAAGTAATTGAAAATGTGCAACGGGAAACATTGAATCGACTTCAAAAAAAATGTCTCGAAGTAAAACGGAACAACAGATTGAACATATGTAAAAATTAAATTAGTAATTACATTTGTGTGTTTTCATATCGTACCTCTCATTACCCACTATCTCCGTTTCTGGCAATCCATCGAGTTGAGACATATGGTATGTTCACAAAAAAAAGTGATAAAAATTTATCGTAGAATTGTAAAGTGAAATAATATACAGGTATTACCTTTAAAAAAACTAATGACAAAGCCATAGCTCTTGAATGAGACAACCCTGTATACAAAATTTTTATTGCGAAAAATGCCCAAATAAAAATACTAATCGACCTGTCCGAGGATTTTAACATGAAATAGAAACCTAATTTTTTTAATGAATTTGTTCCTTTAATCATGAAAGCACTGTATATATATATATATATATATATATATATATATATATATATATATATATATATATATATATATATATATATCTGTAGATAGCTGAAATTATTTTATCATTTGCTCAGTTAGCACTTTTTATAATATATAAGTTCAAACACATATCAGTCACGCTTGTGATCTTTATTGTAGATGAAATTTTTTTTTTCAAGTAATTTTTAGTGTTGAAAATCAAAATTATATATAAATATATATTCATATATATATATATATATATATATATATATATATATTTATATATATGTATATATATACATATATATATTTATATATAAAATCCTGCGAAACAAAAACAAAATATCAATTTCAATCATGTTCAATTGAACATAATACATAAATAACGCAAGTATTCCCAAATTTATTGAGGTCAATATTATATTCCTTCTGTGATGAATAAAATTGATGAGAAATAGATTGTTGTATCAAAATTTAGTGTTTTAAATTTTTTAATATATAAGCCTGAAGTAGAAAGTCTATTTTTCAGCATTGACAAACTTGTCATAAATCTTATAAAACAAAACAAAAACGCGTGATCCGCAAAGCTCTGTAACTGAAGTGGTATTTTCATTTTTGTTCTATCACAAATTCTTAACCCCCTAAGTCAATTTGTAGGAGCTGAAGACATGCATAACGCATTGATAAATGAAATTTCAACTTAAAAGATGTAGCGGTGAATATTATCATTTGAAACTCTAAAAGTATCCCTACTTTCCTAGCATAAACTCAATTTTAAACCCCCCAACTCAATCACCAGAAGTTGTAAAGTTGCGATATATATTAAAATGGCGGAGATTGAAGAAAATAGATGAAACCGCTACCCTGTACTTTCCTAACATAACCTAAATCCTTGTATCAAGTTGCGCATAATCCAAGAAAAATCGTGAATCCTATATACTAAAATGGTTGAGATGGAAGAGAATAGATGAAAACAATACCATGCACTTCCCTAACGTCAACTCAATCTAAGTAAAAAATTTAAACCATCTTACTTTTTCTGAATGAGATGTGGAAATCACGCAGATTTTTAAATATCACGAAAAACCAAGAAATCTCTACATGAAAAATAGTTTGTATCCCAAAGATGCATCAACTCACTCCACGTACAAATTTTCAACCCTATAACTCAATTAAGAGAGGGTTTATGAATAAAAAAATCATCCATAAACGATTTCTGACTTAATGCACCCTTCAGAAAGCCTTACGAGGCTGAGTTTTGGATATGTTGAGAACGTAAGGATACTTCGTTTTCACATATTTTGCCACTAGTTTAAAAAAATTCTGCTCATGCACCTCCTCGTAATTCCCTTGTGCAAAATTTAAAGCTCATTCGGTCTATTGGGGGCCGCCGGAGATATCAAAATGTTCCTGAAGAAAAAAACATTTATATGTATATATGTAGATATATATATATATATATATATATATATATATATATATATATATATATATATATATATATATATATATATATATATATATATATATATATATATATATATATATATATATTATATATATATATATATGTATATATATATATATATATATATATATATATACATATATATGTATATATATATATATATATATTTATAATATATATATATATATATATATATATATATAATAAGTGTGTGTGTGGACTACGAATTTTGAAATTTTGTTGATATCTTGTTTTGATTCACAACTGTCGAACAAACACAGTAGCAACTATCGCCATCCTTGATGAGGAACTTGATAAAATGTTAGATTTATATATAATTAAGTCAGTTAACTTATTTTCACCCTGGTTATCTCCACTTTGGCTTGTCAATAAAAATTATAGAGTTTCGATGGTAGAAAATTGAATAATGTAAGCTCTCACCAAAATGAAATTTGCATTGACTTCAACACCGATATTAGCTTGTCCTGATTTTTCTGAAGGTTTTTTTTGCGTGTATTGCATCAGATATTGGTGTTGGGGGGTACTAATTCAGGAAAATAATGGTTTGGCATATACCATAGCCTATTTTAGCAAAACTTTGAGTAAAGCACATCGACAACAACTGAAGAAGAACTAATCGCCATTCTTCTCTCTATCGATGGCTTCTGTCCTTACATTGAAGGAACTGATTTTACTGTTAACATATTATCAATCATTTTAGTATTATTTGGCTCATTACGATGAAGAATCCCATCACCCAGAATTGCTAGATGGATCTTGAAGTTACTTGCTCACAGTTCGAAAATAGTGCATCGTGCTGGCATACTTATGAACGTTCTAGACTCTCTTTCATGAATACGTGTTGAACTTTAGCCTAAAACCTGGAAAATGGTATCATGGGATGCTGAGCAAACTATCTACTATTCCTCATTTCTATCCTGATTTTAAAGTCACAGGTAGAGTATTATAATTATAAGCATGTATTTTGTGGAAGAAAATTTTCTAATGATGCTCGGTTTCATCTTATATTCAAAAATGTGCATCTTGTAGGTCAGATAATTCACCTCAAGCTGGACGCATAGGTAAATATCGAAACATAAATTTTCTATTTCAGTTGATATCACCGGTAGGACTATCCAAAATCTGAAAACGGAAAGCAATATCTCCTATTGTAATTCAATGGCTAAAAATAGTATATTGTACAACGAGCATGGAATGACATGCATTTCCTACGAGTATGGCACTCACCTGCGGCTCGTGCTGCAAACCATACGAGTAGGAAATGGTCATTCCGGGGCCGGTTAACGCCACCTTTGTAAAAATACCCGTGCACAATGTGAACTTTGTAGTTCACTCACCATGGTAATAGAAGCACAATGAAAATGGGTATAAAACAATGCACTATGTTCCGCAATTACTTTTGAACATAGAATGATGGTTTTTATTGACATTCGTAGAAAAAATTTGTTTCAATACAGCCTCAATATAGAGCAACCTCAAAGGCTGTTTGTAAGTTTCAATAAACTTACTTATTGAGTCTTCTTATTGTTTGGTGTTCCTATTACTAGAAGTATATAATGGAGTACAAATTATTCCTAATGATTTCAAAAATCTTAATGTTCAGAAAATCCAGTAAAGTGCTCGGTGAAATGCTAAATATTTTCCTCAAATAAATCCAACTGAAAAAGTGAGTAGAAAAATAAAAAGTACCATTAGGTCTTTCATCCATGAAAATCATAAATCTTGGGACGAAAATATCTATCAAAGAGATCCAGCTATAGGAATGGCAAAACACGAAGTTATAGGTTTCTTTCCCACTTATTTATGCTTTCTGAATTTCTGAAAATGCTAATAATGTAATTTCTTTCAAAAATAAACTTCTAGATTCTTTCTCACAAGAAAAATTACAATTTCATACTTTCTGATACTGCTCATGATTTTCAATAATTTCAAGTTTGTTCCCTGTATAGTGAAAAAGGTTTTGTCTCCATTACTTTATAATTTAGAAGAATTAGATGGAAATAATCTAAGCACTTTCCACGTATCTCATATTAAAACTTATATTACACAAGATAATGCAAACTCTCAGGATGGGGAAGACGATGAACGTTCCACAGATTAATTATTCCTATAAATTTAACTCTATTTTTCCTTGACCTTTTTTCTATACCTTTCATAAGTAAAACTTTCTAAATACGGAAGCTTTACGAGAGTCCTCTTTTTATCTTACCAACTTTATAAATTTTTAGTGTACAATATTTTCCCTTAAATTTCACTGGCAACCTGATATATGTATCGTATCTTGTATATCTTACCTATTCAGTATAAATATATATATATATATATATATATATATATATATATATATATATATATATATATATATATATATATATATATATATATATATATATATATATCAAGAGGCATTAACACACGCAATAAATCAAATCAATTCATTTGTCAGATATCTGTCATTCTTTATTCAACTATATATTGCCTAATTTATTCACAATGGATAAGGAATCATTGTTGCAGAAATATTTTGATTTTTCATATCTGGTTTTATGGAGAAGTGTATTTAAATATCGAACAACATGAATAAGAATATTCAGAAAAGAGAGGCTCAAACGATACAGATTGAATGAAATAACAATGAATACATTCTCATTCGACGTTAGTTCAAATATATATATATATATATATATATATCTAGAAGGAACTTAGTAAAAAAAATTATATTTAAATATTGCACGATTGAAATATCTTCCGGATTTAAAACTAATTTCAGAACTTTTGGAACTCACTCAGCTGCTAATCAGATTAATGTGGCACATTATTTAGCTCCTAGTATTAGGCAGATTCAATGTAAAATCGATAATGGGTATACTTGCAATGGATGTATTAAATTCTATTATAATTATCATCATTTAATATAGGGTTAAACTACACTGCGACCTTGAGGTCTATTGTGCCCCCACCAGAGGTGTTTTCTATGCTATGCCATCTAGTTCAAAGAGTTCATTCACTCACTCCTACAAATTTCTTGACCAAAGAACTTTTTTCGTTGGCTTGCAATGGAGAGGCAACCAGGTGAACAGAAGTTTCCTCCTAGTCCCTACAGAATCTATAGTCGTCAGTTTCTGATAAATCTATTCTCATCAGATGCTTCCTGAGGCGATAGTGTCTTGTGAGGACGCAAGTGGGGAGGTATAATTCATTGTTACTGAGATCCAGATATCCTTTGGAACTTGCAGTTTTAAAGTTCCGTAGGAACTTTTTAGAGTGATACGCAAACAGGCCTGTTTTTGCACTCTGTCGAGCATATTCCTCGTAATTGTCTGACCTGCTTTAGCATGCCAGACTACTGCCTGATAAGTAATTATTGGTCTCACAATCATTACTTACACCCATCGAAGAATTTTAGCGTTACAGCTCCAATTATTACCACATAGACTTCTACACGCTATAAGAGCCCTTATTGCTTCACTAACAGCGATATCAACATGTTTATTCTACAGAAGCTTGCTGTCCAGGGTTATTCTCAGATATTTTACTGGGTTTCTTTTCTAGGTGAAAGAAATTATTATGGCCTCAGTTTGGTTAATATTCATCACCACTTAGCTTATTTAGAAGAAATAGTTTCGAAATATATTCAAAATAATATTCAAAAAAATAAATATTGGAAAGATTTCATTTTATAGATTCCAATAATTATCATTCTGAAAAATGTTGCTGATATAACAATTTAGTTCTATTGATTCCAATTGTACTGACCGATTGTCAGTATTGAAGTATGTAAAATCTGCATACGTATATATATATATATATATATATATATATATATATATATATATATATATATATATATATATATATATATATATATATATATATATATATATATATATATACTAGCTGGCCCGGCAGACGTTGTTCTGCCATATAAATTATCTATCTATCTTCCTATATATTCATCTATCTGCCAATGTATCTCTATCTATCTAACTATCTATCTATCTAGATAGTTATCTATCTTTCTATAATTATATCTATCTATCTATCTATCAATCTATCTGACCCGGCAAACGTTGTTTGAATTATTAAAACGGCTATTAAAAAATATGGGTTGTTGATAGAAGGGTGAAAATTTATAGTAGTAGGTATGTATTTTTTAATGCAATATCATAAAAAAATAGGAATAATAAATTTTGTCCAAAAAATTTATAAAAATGTTTGGGGTGGACCACCCTAAGAATTAGGGGTATGAAAAATATATAACGACCTATTCTCAGACCAACTATTGTTATTTTCGATTGCCATTTTGCAACCCTATCGCGGATTTGTCGATAAAGTAAAAAAAATGAAAATCGCGATGGAAAAATAGGGGTTGATCGTAATACCACCTCTGTGGAAGCAGCTGACAGTTTCAACAGCATATCATTTGTTCAATCGGTCCGGGATCTAAACAATATCGTCGGCGAAACGTAGAAGATTCAGCCTCTCTGCGACTACGTTCAAATCTTTGTTATCTATATTATTAGAAAAACACATGTTTGATTCTAACGGTTATTATATTTGCCTCTATGACGCGTCGTTTTACCACACGGTGGCTTCTTGGATTAGAATGAAATAGGTACTGAAATCTTGGTATCTTAGTTTTACATAAAATTTTTAGTACCGAGAGAAAAACGATTACAACAAGAAATAGAATTAGGGTGGAGGGTAGATAATCCTTCCAGAAAACTTGCTCAAATTGTATCAGATATTAAAAATATTTAGGAGTGGAGAATGATTCACGTCAATTTGTTCGTTCAGTAACAGATCAGAATTCTTATACCTATTAATTTCTAGGGCCTCCCAAAAGTTTAATTCTAATCTTTTATTCTCTCCATGTTAAATTTGGATATCTTTATTGAATGAATGATTCTCATCTAGCAAATGATTGAAATAATTAGAATCTCTCTTATTGTTTACGAAACAGCGCTCATGTCCTTTAATTCTTTTTTCGAAATTTCTGTATGTTCTACCTATATACATTTTGTTACAATCTCTACATGATAATTTATGGACACCTGATTGTGATTCATAATCTGGTGTCTATAAATTATCAAGAAGAACACACTGAAATTTCGGAAGAAGAATTAAAGAACATGAGCGCTGCTTCGTAAACAATAAGAGAGATTCTAATTATTCCAATCATTTGATAGATGAAAATCATTCATTCAATAGAGACTTCCATATGTTGCATAAAGAGAATAGAGAATTGAAATCAAGTCCTAGAAACAAACAGATATAGGAACTCTGATCTGTTACTAAACGAACAAATTGACGTAAATCATTCTCCACTTCTACATATGTTTAATACCGGATGTCGTTTGAGCAAGTTTTCTGGAAAGAATACCTGCCCTCCACCCTAATTTAATTTGTTGTTGTAATCGTTTTTCCCTAGGCACTAAAAATTTTATGTAAAACTAAGATACCAAGAGTTCAGTATTTCATTCTACGCGAAGAAGCCTCCGTGTGGTGAAATGCTGCGTCAGAGTCAAATATAATAACCGTTAAATCAAACATGTGTTTTTCTAATAATATTGTTATGGGTTTAATCCAAGTAACGGCTACATCAATTCATACTTTGTTATTTAATTCTATATTTTTAAACATATTTTTGTACAGAGTTGGAATATATTGTGTTACCCTGACGAACGCCTCTACCTATCCCAAAGCGGTTTGTGTCATCTTGCTTCATATGTTTTGTTGTTTAGTGGTTATATATGTGTTATAATAGGAAAATATAGTGACATAGTCGCCAAGATATTTAAAAAATTTGTGGTGTTTTATGAAATCGAATACCTTCTCGTAGTCAATAAACCTGCTTGTTCTCTTGATTGTTACGTCTCTAAATCGTTAGTAAGTCATGGCTTTAGTAAACAATTTATATAAGAATGTAAGCAGTCGGATTGGTCTGTAATTAAGTGTGTTTGTAATGTTGCCTTTTAAAGCAAAATAGTGATAACGAAATTATTCCAAATATCTGGAGTTGTTGATTTGATGAGATTCTTATTAAAGAGTTGAGTTATAAGCTTCCAGTCACTTTGTTCGTCCCAGCTCTATGGCTTCCGCGACAATGGCCTTGGTTGCTTATAAATTCTTGTCCTTTTTTGTTTCCAGCTTGACTATTTCAGTTGTTTCAATAGTTGATTTATTTCGTAGCATCCTCAAATTTTTTTTTCATCTATGAATTTATTACCACATTAATTTGCTATTGAAGTTTTTGATATCGGTTCTTACAGCTATTATTACAGCTTCATTTAGTTGTTTTAGCTGGTCCTCGTTTAGAGGGTATCTTCCTTATAACATCTATAGTGTTTCTAGATTGTTTTTCACGTTTTCTGGTATTCCTTTTGAGCTATTTTGATTGATTCTACAATTGAACATATATATATATATATATATATATATATATACCTATATATATATATATAATATATATATGTATATATATATGTATATGAATAAAAATATAAATATATATATATATATATATATATATATATATATATATATATATATATATACAGTGGAATCTCTATAACTCGAATGTCAAGGGAAATGCAAAAAAATTCGAGTTAACGAGTTTTCGACTTACAGAGGCGCGATTTCTAACAATGCATTCAGTATCGCGCGACAGAATTTTTGAATCTTCGATTTTCAGCCGCCCGGATTCGAAGGAGTATCCGGGATACAGAATTATCATGGTGGCTTATGGACCTGTTCAGACATGCATACTTGTGCGATGCAAAAGTTTCGATTTCAGAGGCGGGCAGTATTTTTATTCAGAATTGATAGCGAGTTCGAACAACAGAACGCACTCTTCAATATTCATTTTATGATAACGACTACACCGCACTGAAATTTGTATTTGTAATAAAAAAGTATGCCAAAAGAGTATCGGGATAGTCTGCGGCTGTGATTCGGTATCCCGTATACAGAATCTCGCATACAGTATCCTCGTCGCCTGAAAGAAGCCTTAGTGTATATTTCTTTTTTCACGTAGAGTCAAAGTCTTCAGTTTCCGCTTTGTACTAATGTTGTTGTTAGTTAACAGCCAAAATAATACTGACGGACAAGCTTGTTACATATTTCGGGGAATTACAAGTAAGACGTCATTATATTTTACTAACTACGACTTACGGAGTCTCCTTTTTGAAATTCGAGTTATAGAGTATAAATATGTATCATCAATACTCCGTAGGGAAATAACATTTTGTTTGAGTTACAAAGTCTAAATAATTCGAGATACCGCGTATTTAGGTGTTCAGCGGAAGGGAATGGCAATTTTTTTCGACTTACTGAGGATTTCGACTTACCGAGGTTCGAGTTATAGAGATTCCACTATATATATATATATATATATATATATATATATATATATATGTCTGTATAAAGGTATGATGAGGATGCTAATACGTCGAGAAATTGATTTGAAATATTGATGATCAACCACCTAACGGAGCTAGTTCGATGAGACTTGACAACATGGAATTCCCATTCATCCTTCAAGGAGGAACGTTATTAAGGTCGAAATTGCTGTCACGCACGATAGAAACACTAGACAGTCTGTTTCGATTCTCAACGAGCTCATCAATCATCAGACATCTATCGACCGATTGGGCAACTATATCAAATTCAAATAACTACCTAATATTTTCTAGGGGATGCACGACAAACATGCGAACACATCACAATGATTAATTATTTGATAATCAGCATCAATTTTTCAAATGAATTTCTCAACAAATTATTATCTTTATCATACATGCTGTGCCTGTTCACCGCAAATAGATATTCACTTTCAAAACCTGTTCATATGTATTTATAATTTATATATGGTTTTCAAATACAGGTTCAAAATTTTTTTATTTTTGTTAAGGTATACTATTGCTTTTTGTCGCAACCGGTTTCATTATTGTAGATGATCACATGATCATTGGTCGGTCACCAGCAATACCTCTCACAGTTACTTGATATTTTTAATAAATCACAATATTAAGCGTTTCGAGAGTTATCTCAAAAAGCTCCATCAGAAATATTGCAAGCTGAATGATAAAATGAAAGTCAAGAAATGCATGCACAGGTATCCCTTTATTTTTTATTATTCATACAGTTGTACTCTGTTACATCATCAAAAATATGTGAATAATCATGAAACAAAACTTGTTTGTTTTCCAGGAAAAATTTTGAACGATGTGAAGTGTCCTTAATGAGATAAACCTAGAAAAAATAAAAATGATATTAGAATAAAAAGCAACGAGATAATATCGAAAATAAATAGCAATTAAACAGTTAAGAAATATATTTTTCTATTTATAACGACTAAATTGATTGATCCGTGGTTCGAAGTATTTTAAAATTTTTTTAGAACTTGAGTTGTCTAGTTGATTTTCAATCATGTATGTATATCGGTATGGCTTACATGAAAAATAGTTGAAACCTAAAGAGGTTCATACTTCAACATCAACTCAATTTACATACCGTAATTCAATCATATAGGTCAATCTGCAGAAGCTGTGTAGGTACGTAGATTTTTACCACGAAACAACAAGAAACATGAAAATGGCTGTTGTTCTAAAAAAAGTTCACATATATATATATATATATATATATATATTTATATATTTATATATATATATATATATATATATATTATATATATATATATATATATATACATATATATATATATATAATATATATATATATATATATATATATATATATATATATATATAT
>JARQZK010000097.1:262500-272500 GCA_030704885.1 Cynegetis impunctata
AATCATTGTCGAAATATCGGAAATATAGTGTTATAAGGGTACACGTTTTGCTTGCTGCTATACCCAAATATTATTATCCTTATTGTATATATATATATATATACATATACATTTATATATATATATATATATATATATATATATAATATATATATATATACATATTATATATATATATATAAATATATAAATATATATATATATATATATATATATATATATATATATATATATAAATATACATATATAAATTAATAAATAATAGTTACTCATATATTGACTCCAGTTCATTACTGCAGGATAGATTGGGGTTAGTAAATTTTAGAATATAAATTAAATCATAAACCATGTGAAAAACTTTAAAAATTTTCAAACGATACATTATCTTTATATTGATGTTCAATATTACTCACATTTCTCCCTCCGTTGTTCTCCGGGATATGGAGATCGAAACAAATTTTTTGATTTTTTGAATACATCAGCTGCAATTTGAAAGAGTACATATATAGATAATACGTATAAACTGAGTTTTCATAATTTCAAATTAATTTCATTGCAATTTCACTCCTAAAGATGAACAATCTATCTATCCTAATAATATTAATTTTTTTTTTCCTGTTGCGTGCGATCACAGTTAAACTCACTGTTCATTGATTTCCTCTCTCTCTCTCTCTCTCTCTCTCTCTCTCTCTATATATATATATATATATATATATATATATATATATATATATATATATATATATATATGTATATCTGATATATAAAATTCTCGTGTCACGGTGTTAGAAGTTAAACTCCTCCGAAATGGCTTGACTGATTCTCATGAAATTTTGTGTGCATATCAGGTAGGTATGAGAATCGGCCAACATCTATTTTTCATCCCCCTAAATGTTAATTTAAATTTTTTATTTTTCAGACAAAATTTTCTGTTCTATTTTTTTTTATGATACAGCATTCAAAAATACATACAATCCTACATTATCACTCCTCTACGATCAACCCCTATTTTTTATTTGTTAAATTCCTCCGAAATTGCTCCATCGATTCTCATGAAATTTTGTGTGCATATCGGCTAGGTTTGAGAATCGGATCAAATCTATTTTTCAACCACCTAAATGAACGACATATATATCTGATAGATACCCCTCAATTTTAATTTTTTATTTTTCAGACAAAATTTTTTGTTCTATTTTATATATATATATATATATATATATATATATTTATATATATATATATATATATATATATATATGTATATATATTATATATGTATATATATATATATATATATATATATATATATATATATATATATATAATCTTTATCCCATGTATTACCTTTCGGTGTATGGGTTCTCAAAATTCACAAAGTTACATCAATACAATAATACAATACTCATTTATCAAACTTAACAAATTTCTTCCACTCAACTCTATTTGAAGTCATCTCAATTGCCTCTCTGACATTTTTGCCCCTCTTGTTGATCTCTTTCCCCACTATGTCTTCCCAAGTTTGTTGTGGTCTTCCTCTTTTTGGTTTTGCATCTATTCTGGCCTCCCATATTTGCCTTACTGGTTTCTCCTTTTCCATTCGATGCAAGTGCCCCCACCATGCCAATTGCCTCTCTCCTACGAACTGTTCCAGTGATTCCACCCCCAGTTCTTGCCTTATATCTTCATTTCGCCTTCCATCTCTTCTCGTGACTCCCTTCACTCCTCTCAACTTACTTCTCACAGTTCGTGTAGTATTTCATGTCTCACAGCCGTAGGTCAAAATTTGTCTGAAAATAGTTTTGAATGCTGTCATCTTAGTCTTCTCCTTGACTTCCCTCCTCCTGAGAAACTTTTTATTCATTGCAAAATATAGTCTGCCCGTTTTTTCAATTATATCTTCCACCTCCTTCTCTTGTCTGCCTGTTTCCTCTATGTTAACTCCCAAGTATTCAAAACATTTAACTTTTTCAATTTCCTCTCCATCGATTTTCAACCTCAATTCCTGCCCCTTCTCGTCGTTTATTTTCATATCCTTGGTCTTCTTCTTATTCATATCCATACCAAATTTCTTCAATATTTGGTTCCATATATCCACATTCTTTTGTATTCCCTTTCTCGTCCCTGACATCAACACAATATCATCCGCAAAGGCACACTCCGATATTTCCACCCCTCTCATATTCCTAAAACCCATCCTCAATTTCTCTGTCTTCTCCTTCGCCTCTTTGATTAACCCAAAAAAATCAGAAACAGTGCCAGACTCAAGATCCCTGCCTAAGTCCTTCTTTTGTCTTAAATGGTCCTGATTCCATATTTCTGAAGATGACACAATTCAGGGTTTCGACATATATGATTGCTTGCACTAAACTTTCATCAACTGAGTCGCCTCTCTAATATAGCCTCGTAGATTTTCAATGCTGTACTCAGTAAATTAATTCCTCTGTAATTACCGCACTCCTTTCTGTCTCCACTTTTATATACTGGTACTACCATTGCCATCTTCCAATCTTTTGGTATTTTCTGCTTACTCCAAGCTGTCTGGTATATTTCCCTAAATACATTTATACCATTTTCTTCCATGTTTTTCATCATTTCTGGTGTGATGTGATCGTAACCAGCTGCTTTCCCATTTTTTATCCGTTTTATGGCCCCCTTTACTTCCTCTGTGCTTATCATTTCGTCTTGTCCTGTTTGTTTTTCTTCATCCTTTTCTTCACTTATCTCACCTTCGATTCCCCTTTCTTTCAGCAGTTCATCAAAATATTTCTTCCATCTTTCCATTATTTCCTTCTCTCTTACCAGCAATTTACCCCTTCTGCATTTAACCGATGCACTATGCTCTTGTTTTCTTTTTCTCATAATTTTCAGCACCCTGTAAAATAACTTTTGATATTCCCTCGAATTCTCCTCCATCCTTTCGCCAAAATTCTTCCAGCTTTTTTCCTTTTCCTCCCTTACCGTTCGTTTAACTCTTTCTCGCTGTTCCTTATACTTGTCATAATTAGATGTGTTTCTATTCTTCAGATATTCCTGCCATCTTTTCTTCTTTATTCTGATTTGTTCTTTCAAGTTTTCACTTCACCAGGACGTGTATTTTCTGTTACTCCCAACTCTTACTGGTCCACAGACTTTCCTTGCCGATTCCATCAGTATGTTTTCGAACTTCTCCCATAATTCTTTTACTCCCTCTTCCCCTCTTATATTTATCTCTGCCATTGCCTCCTCTACATTTCTTCTGTATCCTTCTGCTTTATCTAGTTCTCTCAATTTATAACTTCTAATCCTTTGATATCCTTTATTGTGTTGTTCATTCTTTTGCTCCACTGTTTTAATTTCCTTCATTTTCGCCATAAGCATATAATGGTCACTCCCTATTTCTGCACCTCTGTACACTCTAACATCCTTAATGTCCCCTCTATTCTCTCTCTCTACCAAGATATAATCTATTATTGTTCTTTCTTCATCGTTATGTCCCTGTCTTGTAAATTTATGTCTATCCCTATGTTGATAAAAAGTATTCGTTACCATGAAGTCATTCATTCTACAGTATTCCAAGAGTCTTGTTCCATTATTAGTTTTCTTTGCTTCTCCGTATTTGCCCACTGCCCCATCTCCTGCCCTTCCTATACCAACCCTCCCATTTATGTCTCCGTAATCACATTTAATTCTTCCCAGAAATGATCTTTCTCTTCCGCCTTTGCGTCTTCGTTTGGTCCATATACTACTATTATAGTCAATAACTCGGATTAATTCCTCTTCAAACGAATCATTAAAATTCTCTCCGAATAAACCTCCCATTTTTCTACATATTTTATCCATTTTTTATTTATTATGCATGCTATACCCGCCGCTCCATGTTTTTCATATTCTACTCCCCCGTATATCATCAGATGTCCACTTTCCATCACTCCTTTTCCCTTTTTCTTTGTCTCCGTTATCGCCAATATATCTATATCATATCTTTCAAGCTAGTACATCAATTCCTTTTCCTTGCCTTTTATTCCCCTCACATTCCAAGTTGCCAACTTCCAGTATTCTTTTTTTCTACTTCTACTACCTCTAACTTCCCCTTCTTCCTTCCCCAGTTGCCTATTTATTCTTTTTCTCCTATATTTTCCATACTCTAATTTTTCCTTTTGTTCTGTCTTCTTCATGATTTTCAATCCTTCCTTATCTGTTTTTATTAGTTTTTTGGACCATTACGCCAATCGGTTGTTTTAACCTCCTCCTTTTCTTTTACTCCTTGTTCATTTTCATCCCATATAAAAAGCTTTCCCTCTATGAATATTTTCTTATATCCAACTCTGACTCTTTTTCCCTTATTTTTCTCTACCCTTCCTATTTCTAAAATCTGCTTCTGAACTTGCCTTGCCCTTGCTGACAGATCATTTTCTATAAAAACATCTTTTCCTCTTAGTTTCTGTTTGGTCCTCATTATGTTCTGCTTTTGATCTCAGCTGGCAACCTCGGCAACAATCATCTCACTCTCCTTTCCTCTGTTAATTTTATATGCCTTAATTATATCTACTTTCATTTTCAGTTCATCGACAATTAGTTTTTCAACCTCTTCCTTTTCCTTTCCATCATCAACCCTAAATTTTTTCAGCACTATATTATTTCTCCTCTTCATCTTTTCCTCTCTGTCCGCTCTTTCTTCTAAAACTTTAATTCTGCCTCCTAATTGCCTTTTTTCAATCTCCCACTTTCTCTCTCTCTTCTTCATTTCTTCACTCAACTTCATCATGTCCATTTTCACCTCCTCCGTATTTTTTCGCATCTCGACCTTCATCTGTTCCATCATTTTTTCAAACATTTTCTCCAAGCTTTCGGTATTCATCTCTATTCTTTGGTTCTTCGAATTGGGCGATCTCAATACCTTCTTAGAACTCGACAGAATATCTTCTTCGTCCTCGCTTCTACCTCGTTCGTCTTTATATTCAATCTTATTCATTAGAGATGCTCGGTTACCGCACCATTTTACGGCTCGCCTCTCGCTCTACAACTCCTGCTTGTCGACAGAACGGTTATAGTCTAGTCAACAAGTTCAAAAACGTGTAATTCTTGGTAAAGCTCCTAAAAATATGAGCGATAGCTCATTCGATTCGGAATGACGTCTAGAAAAATGTATCTCGAGGATTTATTAGCACATAAACAATTGCAATTGTTATTAACAAATTAAGATGAACAAAATATGGCATTTTGTTTTTCGTTAATAACTCATAAGCTATTGATATTTAAGAAATTTTGAAAAAAGATCCTCAAAGATTGGAAATTTCCAATAAAAAAGTGTGGACTCCCGAAACTCTACCTATATTATTTATAATTTTAATTTAATGCCGAAAATAGGGCTCCGCGCGTCCGTTGAGCTATGGACGCTTTGCCGCTAAAGCGAGTGCACCACATAAAATAATTTTGTTATAGTAATAAATGTTAATTTAAAAATTTGAATAAATTATGGTTATCATCCAGATACTTGAACGAAGAAACACAAGTTGGAAAAAAATTTTTAATTGAATTTTTCAAAAAGGTTTATTGTTTATTGACAATTTTTTTTCCAATCTCCCTTTTCATGAATAACGACATAAAAGTTTGAGTGATTGACCTAAAAATTTTTGGCTCCGTGGAGCCCTTGCTATGTATTGTAGCCACTCTCCCTTCTAAGATCTATTTATGCCCGAGCTAGCAGGGAGATTGGTTAAACATATATGGGTTCTAGGTTGTTCTCAGTAATAACAACAAAATATAATGAAGGTATTTACTGTTTTCTTTTACATAGAATAAGACTTATCTTTTTGTTTTTTATTTAATTTTCCGTCGACGTTTGAGATTCTTCCTTAGGTGGATTGTACTCATGACTTTGTACCTAGTTTCTTGATAGCTCCAGATAAGGTGACTATTAGCTTCAGGTAAGGTGAATATTAGCTCCAGGTAAGGTGAATATTAGCTCCAGGTAAGGTGGTTTTTTAAGCTCCAGACAAGGTAAATTTTAAACTCCAGACAACGTGGCTAAAATAATTCGGGGCAAATCAACATACAATCTCAAACTTGATATTTTCCAAGAATATCTGTAGGGTATCGATGGCCAATTCAAATTAACATTTAGATTTATCTCAAGCAAATATGCTAAGAAAGACAGTATATGTTCCAACATTAAACTGAACATAAGATATGACCAGGTGAAATTTGCCATGCCTACAAAAATCTTGTGTTAAATTGAGAGAATGAAATAAGCAAATAAATTAAAAATATTTTAAATTAAGAAATGTGAGATGATTATTTCAATATTGAAAGATAAATAATTTAATATAGATAAATGAAAAAAAAATGCAATGGCGGAAAAATGAAATAAGGAATCAATTCAGATTTTCAAGACAATGCATTTATACGAAATAATTATATTTCTTCTCATAACTTACCGTCTATCAGACGCCACAGATACTTAATAATTTCAATAAACTTTAATAAACGTTCAATTGATATTGACTATAATTTTACCAATTAATGATGTGGTATCTTGAACAACAATTTGCTAAAAGAAAACGCGATTGTTAATTCGACGCTATCTCGATTCATCGTAATACGCAGGTCATTCCAAACTGCGCAATTCTATTATTCATTGATGAAACAAAAGTGAGGCATCATCTGACAGCGCGCATCACGGTACCTCGATGAAGAATTCAGTAGCGGCGGTTAATCGGGGAATTGACACGTTACAGTATATACTTAACAAGATCATGCGATAAAATTTTCTTAAAGTTTATTATTTTGTTTATAATAATTTTTTTAAGTTAACAAAAAATGAAATTTTCTGGAAATGTTAAAAAAAATTTATTCAATAATTAATATATTATTTCCGTTTCTGTATCCAAAAATAGGATCGAATGACCCTCGTAAAATTTTTTTAAAATAATTTGTTAAGATATTGTTTATAAACAAATAGACAAGTTTGATATTTTTTGAAAATTTTTTTCCACCATTTTATTGATTTGGCTAAATAATGATTTAAACAAAAAAAAATTCCTAATTTTTTTTTAAATTGTTTATAACTAATTTTTTATATTTCGATCCTTCAAATAATTATTGAATATACTATTTTCTCTTTAAAAATCATAGAATGGAATTCATTCATAGGTTAACAAAAAAAATTAATTTTTTTATTAATAATTCCATTTTTTATTAAATTAAAAATTTGTTATAAACAAATTCTATAAACCGTTATATATTTTTTCTTAAGCTAAAAAAAATTACAGAAACAGCCATACATATGAAAGTACAAAAAATTATTTTTTCTATTTTTTAAAATACTTTTAAATATTACACGACTTCGAAATTGCACCGGTCGTTCGATTTGTCAAGTAACAAGTTGATATAATTTATTAACTATTAGAGATACGATAATGGACATTCAGTTGGTTTTTATGAAGGATTAATTAAACTTTCAAATCACTTAAAAACCATGTTTATAACTATTGTTTATCAGCTACTATATCTATTTGTTTATAAAAATTTGAGAATTTCTTGTTTTGGATTGATTGGGCCGATACTTGGTGTAAATTAATAAACAATTGAAACAATGGTTATAAATAACAATTTACACATTTATTATAAGAAATAACGCATGACGCACGTTTCGGTGGAACTTCACCTTCTTCAGATGCTAATGGCAAACTAACTATGATTTTCTGTTATATCGAAAACAAGAAATGACAAATTATGTAGAAGGGGTAAATACAAAGGTTACAAATAATTATTAGAAAAGGAAAAACCAATTCTGAACTGCTAGTCAGGTAGTTCGGTAATTTTGAAAAGATTAAGAAGGGGGCTTGAAGTATGATCGATTTGGCTATTCAATAGGAGACCGGAATGCTTGTATTTATTTATTGGTATGATTCTAAAAAATTAAGTTAAATTCCCTTACTTTCAGTATTTAATATTTTAAAATCGAAATTGAATGTGTGATTTTCTTGGATTAAATGGTTTGCATAATGTGAATCCGACTTCTGATTAACAAAGCTACGTTTGTCTTCTGAAATTCTAGTTTGAAAACTTCTGAAAGTTCTACCAATGTAAAACTTATCACAATCGCCACAATTAATTTTATAAACTCCCGATTTATTATCTTTATGAACTTTGGATTTATTATTTTTTATATGATTTCCTAAATTATTACCGGTACGATAAGCAATGTTAATGTTGTGCTTAGATAAGAGAGATTTGAGTTTTTTACTTGAATTTCCGATGAAAGTGAGGCTGTTGTATTTGATATTATTTTTAGTAAGGGGGTACACCTGGTTAATCGCATTTTTGAAAAACTTTTTATCTATCATATTGTCTATAATATTGGGATCATAATTATTATTTACGGCAATTTGTTTAATTATATTTTTCTTGATGTTAAAATTGGCATTTGAAAGTGGAATATTTACTAAACGATGTACCATACTATTGAAAGCTGCCATTTTGTGTTGGAAAGGATGTAGGGAAGTACTATGTATGACGCTATCAGTGTGCGATAGTTTGCGAAAAATTGAAAAATTATGTTTGTTATCTACTTTTGTTATTTTCAAATCCAAATAGTTAATCGAGTTATCTTTTTCCATCTCTAAAGTGAATTTTATATTAGGGTGTAAAGTATTAATGAATGTTTGAAAGCAGTCTAGTTGTCTAAGAGTACCAGTGAAACAACAAATAATATCATCCACATATCTAAACCAATAAACGAATTGTCGACTAACAGGATGATTATGAATTAACTGTTCCAAATTATCCATGAATACTTCAGCCAACAAAGGGCTCAGCGGGTTTCCCATAATTAAGCCTTCAGTACTGCTGTAAATCTTATCATTGAAACTAAAATAATTCTATTCCAGGCATAATTCCAAAAGTGACAATATATCTGATTTTATGAAAGGATTAACAAGATTGCTATTAAGTAACTTTTCTATTAGGGTTAAAGGTACCTTGGGTGGTATACTTGGAAAAAGATTAACTACATCCCAGGACATAAATTTAGAATTAAGTGGCAATTGAATATTTTCAATTTTATTGACTAAATCGTAAGAGTTTTTGATAGAGAATTTAGGCTGAAATTTACAATAATTTCGAATTATTTCTATTAGAAACTGCGACAAAAACACTGAAGGTGCTGTAGTGAATGACTCTACTGGTCTGATTGGATAGCCTGGTTTGTGTAATTTAATTAAAGAGTAAAGTTGTGGTACCGAAGGATTTGAAACAATGAGTTTATACTTGTCTTTATTTTGTATAATAATGTTAATGTTATCGATAGCTAATTTTAAATTTTTCTGAAATTTACTGGTTGGATCATGTTTTAGTAACTTATAATTACCGGAGTTCAAAAAATCTAAAGTTTTACGTAAATAATCACACTTATTCAAAGCGATAACTGTATTACCTTTGTCAGCTTTGGTGAAAAAACCAACTAAATTTTCACAACATCAGTTTTTCGAAGAATTCACTAATTTATCCAATACTAATTTCGATAGTAAGGAAGTGAATTTATTGCAAAAAGGTTTCAAACACAATAATATACAACCAACTCATTCAACACGTCACTTCGAACAACTCGGCGTAGATACTGAAATAGCTGTTAGAAATTTGGCTGATAATCCACTTGTAAAACACGTAGCTTCTAATATTATTAAAAATGAGTATAACAAAAACAACGCCAATTTATCAGAAATGTCCATTGTAAAATCAATTAAACAAAAAACACTCTCTAATGATATCATTTTCACTATGTGAAAATGAGGTGACTCTGAAGAGTAGGCAGGTTGAGACTTCAGAGTTGACAAGAAGCAGTACGGTTGGCGGAGTAGGCAGGTTGAGACCACGCAATCGTATTATTTCCGATTCCTACTAATTCGATTCGTGGAGTAGGCAGATTGAGGCCACGTATCTGAATTATTTTCCCTTCTAATTCTCCTGAAGATGGCTTCGCAAAAGGAGCCGAAACGTCGAGATTTTTCAAATCTTTTAC
>JARQZK010000097.1:277500-323161 GCA_030704885.1 Cynegetis impunctata
GAAATTAGACGTCAATACTTTAACCACGTATTGAACATCAAAAAATAGATATAAAATTTCATATAAACGACGGTTTTTATGAATGTTATATTTGAAATCAGTCTAGTTTAATGAGAAGTGTGGTGTTGCATTTTCTTAACAAGGTCAGCAATTCTTGTTGTTATTTGGAAAGTGCGTAAACACTTTTTTGCTTTTTCATTTGAATTTCTCAAATATGAAATTTTAATTTTAAAGTTCAAAATTTGTAGGCTCTCGCGCCTCCCACTGCCCATCCCCCCAGTTTGGTAACCACTGAACTTAACATCTAGGAACAATTATTTGAGGTTTGATTCTAACATCAAGATAAGATACTCCGAAAGGTTTCCCTGCTCATGAAGGCATATTTGGGCTTTACGGGTAATCGCATATGAACCTTGCGAAACTTCGAAATGGTTTTGCCGTATTTCATTCCTTGCCAAACGTATTCTTTCACCACCTCTTCTGATTCATTTACCAGGAAATCGCTCGTCTAGCCAATTCCTAATATTCACACCATAATGGGCTGGCACAGTCGTGCTCTGCCATTGCATAAACTACGTACAAAGTGGATATCTGCTAATTCTCTATTTGAAAACCTCTGCATTACTACCAAATAGATTTTTTTCCGGCAACAAGCTGCTCAATTAAAAACTGCGCGATTAATAATTGACACCTAATTTTTCTTCCAGGTCTACTGATCACTTTCTCCTCGGAATGCACATTGAAAACCAAAAAACCAGTTCCTAAGGAAATATTCAAATGCATTTTTCTCGAAAATGCTGCTTTCTAGCGAGGTATGAGAAAAATACCTCATTTATACAAAAAGCTTCATATTTTCAAATTTTGAAGTCGAAATTACTAAAGATTAACCACCAAAAAATTTGGGCCAATACCTCCCTGCACTACCTACTCCTGCAAATATTGCAAACTAAACTTTTAGTACATTAAATACGGGGTAAAAAGTAACTGCACCAAATTGTATTCAATTATCTTCACAGGTTTCGAAAATATTTACAAAAAGCCACCTTGAGCTTTCCACTTTCAAGAACCTGTATCTTAAAAACGAAGAAGTTGGGGACCTTAATTTATATATATATATATATATATATATATATATATATATATATATATATATATATATATATATATATATATATATATATATATGAGACGTAAAATTTTTCGAAAATCGTGGTCTAGGAGGTCTAAACCGGTTGAAAAGAAGTACTCCCGCAATTGACTCACAAGTATGATATTTTGAAAAACATTTTAAATTTTCAACCTTTAAAACCACCCTTTAAGTCTGCTTCAATTTTTTCAATGATGAATTTATAATAATTTAAAAATAACTCAAATAAAAGATGTAAGTACATTATATACATAATAGTATACTTTATTAATACATTTCATACATAATAGAATATTTTATTAATTAAAATTACAATATAGTTTAGCATCGCAATTGGTTTTTTGAGCATAACTTCCCTAATTTTCAAGATATTTAAACTCTCGAAATGGCATTTTAAAGGTAATTCCTAGCGCTACACGACATGTTGGCATGAACTTTTTTGAGCCCTTCGTTTTTAAGATTTTACAGCTTAATGGGCTTGGCTAAGGTAGTTCTTGCGTTCACATGCAACTTTAAAACTGTAATATCTCAATGAATTATCATAGTAGAAAAATTAAAAAAAACAAAATTTTCAGCGAAAAAAAAACTTGATTTTCGTATTCTTTCATTATTTATGTTTTTTCTGTAGTTTATGAGTTATTTTGAAAAAAAATTTTTTTTCGAAAAATTTCAAAAATAAAGTCAAATTTGAATGCAATTTTTTTCAAATCTAGATATTCTAAACCGACCAAACTCACAGAACTTGTTGCTAGTACCGAGATGAAGTTATGAATACAGTTGTAACTGCTAATTTCTGTGTTAATTTTTGTGGGTAATACACTGATTTAATCGCGGATTTTTTCTCCTAAAAAGTGAGATGAGCAAATAGTTTTTATTATATCTCCGTTAATTTTCAAGCAAACGACCTTTTCTACAGCTCATTTGAAAGGGTTTTCCGAGTACTATGAAAAAATTATCGTGAGTTTTCCTTGAAATACTCACGGTTTTTCCGTTATTTAACGTTAAAGTGTTGGAACTCGGTTTTGAACGAACAAATACCCATATTCAATAAGCTATAACTCGCTTGCTATTGCTCCTAAAATAATTTTCCAAAAACCAATCGATTTGTTTTTCCAAAAGCTTCAATCATGATTTTCATCATTTTTTTGTTAAAACCAAAAGTTTTTGAGCAATGTCTAAAAAGCCATTTTAAAACAAGCATTTTTCATTGAAAAATCAAAATTTTCAATCGCGGATAACTCGAAAAATATTACCTCATATAAAAAACTTTATGAAAACTTTTTTGCTTAAAATTAAACCCTCTATCGATTCCTGGAGTTTCTCATTTTTTTAAAATTTTACCCTTCAAAAAGGGGTGGCATTCACCCCCAGGGCAAAAACACACGTCGGCACTATATAACTTTTGAAATGGAGGGTAAAATACGCTTACTCACAAAATTTCATCAAAATCGGTTCAGTCCGAAAGAATTCTGAGCCAAAAACCGTCAAATACTGGACTAATACGGCAAAACCATTTTGAAGTTTCGCAAGGTTCATATGCGATTACCCGTAAAGCCCAAATATGCCTTCATGTTCAATACGTGGTTAAAATATTGACGTCTAATTTCGGGACAACAATCAGTTTGTGAAGAAGTATTTTTTTATTTTTTTTTTTAATTTCATCGCATCAACCACAGAGGTTATTAGCGAACTTTAATATAGTATACAATTTGATGTCTTTAGAAAATTTTTACATTTTGGCTATATGAGTTCGAGGAGATTAATAGAGTTTAAGAAAGCTTTCACTGAGTTTATATTGCACTTAGGTCCTAGGATGTCCGCTATCGAGCCAGTTGGAAGGTTTGCTGCTTTTCGGTGTATCGCGTAGTGAGGGCAATTGACGAGTATATGTTCTACTGTTAGCTTCGTGTTGCACCGGTTGCATTTTGGTTCGGTTATTGGGCGACTAAACAAGTAGGAGTGAGTCAGATTTGTGTGACCTAGTCGCAATCTGGTTAGTAGTACTTGATCTTTTCTGTTTTTGGGGAGGTTCGACCAGGGTTTCACGTCATTTCTCACTTTCTTCAGCTTACTTGAACAAGATTGCCATTTATTTTTCCAGGCACTGAGCACTTTTGATTTGATGATACATTTGGCATCATTACTCACTATTACCTGAACAGATTGTACACTTTCACTGGTTACAGCTTCTTTGGCGAGTTGGTCTGCTTCTTCGTTTCCTGGCAATCCAATGTGGGATGGGATCCAGATGAATACGATGTCCTTTCCATATTGATGGGCTAAGCTGAGTTCTTCTTTTAGTTTAGAGATTAAGGGATTGCTGGTATGTATCCGCTGTATGGCTTTTATGGAGCTGAGTGAATCAGTAAGAATTGTGAAATTTAAAGAGATAGAAGAGTTAACGAAAATGATGGCTTGGTATATTGCATATATTTCTGCAGTGAATATTGAAGATTCGGATGGAAGTTTGAACATAAGTCTACAAGTAGGGGTCACCACCGCTGAGCCGACTCCTTCGGTGAGTTTCGAGCCGTCGGTGAAGATTTGACAGTAGTCTTGATATGGATTTAACAGGTTTTGTAGGGCTACTCTGATTAGATGGGAGCTTGTTGATTGTTTATCAAAGCGAGTCAATGATGTAATGAATTTCAGTTCTTTTATTTGCCATGGAGGCGTAGAGATATATTGAGTTATTAGACATTCTGGGATAGTGTAGCTCAGTTCTTGTTGCTGCTTTCTGATTCTTCCATAAAATGGTTTCGAGAAATGTGCATTGTCAAGAAAAAGGTTAGGAAACTTTTCAGTGAAACAACTTTGGTATGTGGGGTTTAGAGGATTAGATTTGATTTTAGTTGCATAAGCGAGGCTTAGGTACAGTCTTCTATATTCCAGGGGTGGCTCACTCGCTTCGGCGCAAAGGTCTATTACTGGCGATGTCCGAAAGGCTCCCGTTATAATTCGCAGTGCAGAATTATGGATAGTACTAAGCGATTTTAGTAACGTTTTTGATGCAGTAATGTAAATAAAACAGCCATAGTCCATTTTGGAACGTATTAACATTCGATATAAAGTCAGCATCGTAGTTCTATCCGCTCCCCAGGATTTATTTGCTAGAGTCTTCAGAAGATTGAGTCCCCTCTGGCAGGATGAAACAAGATTTTTGATATGAGTATTCCATTTCAGTGAGTTGTCGAAAGTTATCCCCAAGAACTTGACGGATATTTCGGCTTTTAATTTATGTTTGTTGAGTTTCAATTCGGGGGTGTTTGCTGTTTGCCTTTTTGAAAATAGAATATATTTTGTTTTTTCACTTGAAAAGGTAAACCCTGTCTTCTGTGACCATGATTCTAGGCTGAGTATGAACTGCTGTGTAAATGAAAACACATTATCTGTATTCTTTCCCTTACAAAAAATGACCAGATCATCAGCGTATAAACGAGCTTTGAGCGGTAATTTGATATCTTGTAAGATATCGTTCATGGCTACTATAAATAGGGTGGGGCTAATTACAGAGCCTTGAGGGAGACCACAATCGAGCTTCTTCACATTAGATAACTGACCATTTGCTTTCACTCTAAAGGTTCGGTTTTGTAAGAAATTATTGATGAAAGAAAGGCAGTTGCCTCTGATGTTCCAGTTATAAAGCTTTTTTATTATGTAGTCGTGCCAGGCGGTATCAAATGCTCGTGTTATGTCAAAGAAGACGGCGAGACATTTACTTTTGAGTGCAAATGTTTCGTGAATTTCGCTTTCCATGTCAATGAGGTTGTCTATAGTGGAACGAAATTGTCTGAAGCCACTTTGCTGTGGTATTATGAGATTATGTTTTTCCAGTGTCCACAAGAGTCTTTTGTTCATGATTTTTTCGATGAATTTACACATAGCACATGTTAATGAAATTGGCCGGTAGGACTCTGATACAGTTTTCGGGCATTTTGGTTTAAGGATGGGAATAATTATGGATTCTCGCCATTTTTTTGGAAACTTATTTTGTAGTAGAATTAAATTGAATAATTTCAGTAAGTGGTCATGTGCTTTCGTAGGAAAATTTTTAAGAAAACTGACCGGTATTTCATCCGGACCAGGAGATGTATCATGTAGACTAGAGAGAGCTTCTTCGTATTCAGTTGACGAGATTGGCATATCTAACGGATCATTTTGTGTTGAGTTAAATGGTATAGTGTTCCGTTCTTCCATTTCTTTATAGTTAATAAAGGATTGGCTGTGGCTATTTATGCTTGATCGGGTTCTGTACGTTTCTGCTAGTTCTTCTAATATATCTAGGTTTTCAGTTAATGTTTTTCCATTTCTTTCAAGTTTGGTTATGTTGTAGTTTGTATTTAATCCATGAATTCTCCTTACTTTCTGCCATATTTCTGCCATAGGTGTTTCTGTGTTGATACTGGATACATACTGATTCCAAGATCTTTGTTTGGCTTGTTTGATGGTATATCTGGATTTGGCGCGTAATCTTGAGAATTCAATTTTGTTTTCTACAGTTTTATGTCGTTTATATTTATTGAACGCTTTTTTGCTGGCTTCGATCGTTGTTCGGCATTCATCTGTCCACCATGGAACCGATTTTTGTCGCTTAATATTAGAAGTTTTTCCGATTGATACATTAGCTGCTTGTATTATGGCATTTTCGAAGTGTTCAAGAGTAGAATCTATATCTGAAGTTATTTCAGCGTACTCGATATTTTCTTCAAGTTTCATAGAAAAAAAGTTCCAGTCAGCATTTTTAATGTTCCATCTGGGATAGTACACATTATTATTAGGATTTCTCTTACAATTACTTATAATGAGGGGGTAATGGTCGCTATTATATGTATAGTCAAATCTGTCCCAGGTCAAATATGGTAATAGGGAGGAGTTGCAGATTGATAAGTCGATGCAGGAAGAGTCACCTGTTTGGATGTTAAACCGAGTAGGCCTACCATCATTCAGGATGGATAAATCGGATGAATCTATAATTTCTTCTAAGATTTGACCCGTGATGTTTATATTAGACGAGCCCCAAAGAGAGTTATGTCCGTTAAAGTCTCCCACTATAATTCTAGGTTGGGGTAACTGTTCTATTAGGTCTACAATGTCTTGTTTATGAATAACTCTTCCAGGTGGCAGGTATATATTACATATATAGAGGTTTTGTTTATTTATTCCTATAGTTTCAATAGCTACTGCTTCCAGATCAGTCTGCAGTGTAACTTCTGTAGCATGAACTGAACGTTTAACAAAAATTGCAACCCCTCCACTGGCTCTCTCGGTGTTGTTACGATTCTTGCAGAAAAAATCGTATTGTCTTAAACTTTGAGTATAGTTGGTTTTCAGATTGGTTTCTTGAAGGCATATTATCTCAGCCGGCTGTTTTGATAATATCGTTTGCAATAATGGAAGATTGTTGTAAAAGCCATTTATGTTCCACTGCAATATAGATGAAAAAGACATTGTATGAGAGTAAAATATGAAATGGTTATTAACTTGAAGTTATAATATATGTATTCAGTTATTAAGTTCTTGAGAACAGTCGCTATCTGTCTCTGAGTACACACTGCCATCCGAGCAGTTTGAGTCAACGTGTTTTTTCAGTTTTTTTCTAAGCTTTGTACATCTGCTCTTGATAGCTCTTTGCTGAATGTGAGGATAAATTTGCATTAGCATGTCAATAAGGGCTGCAAAATTATTAGTGTAATTTTGAACTATACTTATAGGATCGCAAGATCCTTGTATATTCTCAAGGAGATCTGAAATTTGGTCGAAGTCCAAAACAAACGGCGGATTTTGATTAGAGATTACGTCTTTTACAGACTCCATTAGTATTCTTGTTTGAGTATCATTCTTATTTTTTGGTTTTTTAAAGTTCGTGAATGGATTTTCCTGCGCCTCAGTTTTGTCTGGTGTTGTTTCTGGTGGGGTAACTATTTCGTTGAAGGTACGTTTCGCTGTATTTTGTTGTAGTGTTTCTGTTTCTATTGAGGAAGGTGTGGGTTCCTTGGTTGATAGTGACGGTATATTTTGAGTATTTGGCGATGGCTGCGACATAATGTTGGATTGGGAAGGTTGAGGTTGACTATCAGTGATGTTGGGCTGGTTTGATATAGTTGAACTTGACATTTGCGACAGAGAAACAGGAATTTTGCAATTTGCTGCTGTATGTCCTTGTTTTTTGCAGTTGAAACATGCCATAGCATCTTGTGACAGAAATATACGGTAAGAAGTATCTTCGTAATCAGTTGTGAAAGATTCAGGAATTTGGTTTTCTGGAGGACTAATAAAGATCTGACGTCGGAAGCTGTAGATATGACTGAATTCAGGAAGTGTGGAACTAATTTTCAGGAAGGTCATAGGCGAAAGAATTTTAAGGCCTAATTTCTCTAATTCATGTGTTAATATCGAGTGTGGAATTGTTGGACATACGTTGGAGAGTACTAATCGTGTTGATGGGGTTGAAAGTTTACGTGCGTGGATTCTTTGATTGTTAATTTTGATGCTTCCGTGAGTGTTGATGAATGTGTCGACAATATTTCGACTCTTCAGATACATACATATTCTATTATTAGATAGTCTGGATGTGAATATGATATTTTGGGGACCAACTATTGCACCAAGCTGAATTAAGTAGTCTTCGATTTTTGTGTTATCAATAGCTGGAAAAATTATTGCTTGTTGTTTGTTTGGATACTGTTGCTCGGAGATCACTGTTGAGTACGATTTAGTAGAGGTTTCATTTTGGGAGCTTCTGTAGACAGAAGTCCCAGGCGAGGTATTAGACATGTCTCGATTTGTTATCAAATTTGAGGTTGATACGGACCTGCTTTCATAGAAGCATTTGTCATATGGTCATACGTAAAAACCACTCTTGATAAGCCAGGAATTTGTGTATTGCTTCTGTCTCGTACTCCGAAATGTTAGGTATGGCACAGTGTTATGTAATATCCTTAGATCTTACGTAGATTTACTTACTGCGCCAGATGTATTGCACTTAGGAGCACTGATACGAACAAAAATCAAAATTTTTAGTGTATAATTGCTTACAGAGAACTATATTTTGTCAGGAGCTGAGTAAATCACTTTATCTCAAATTAGTCAGAACCGGACGCAATAGGTGAAGAAGTATTCAAATGCATTTTTCTCGAAACTGCTGCTTCCTAGCGAAATATGAGAAAGGCATCTTATTTGTACAAAAAGCTTTATATTTTCAAATTTTGAAGTAAAAATTACTAAAAATTAACCACCAAAAAATTTAGGCCGAATTTTTTGCCAATACCACCCTGCTCTACCCACTCCTGAAAATATTGCCTTTGGTACATTAAATAGAGCGTAGAAAGTTCCGTAACTGCACCAAATTATATACAATTACCTTTACAGGTTTCGAAAATATTTACAAAAACCTTCATCAGGTATTTACCTTTAACACCCTGTCTCTCAAAAACGAAGAAGTTGGGGACCCTACTTTATATGAACTTTTATCTCTATTCTTGGAAGTAGAATACGTGGTTGAATTATTGCGTCGAATTTCGGGACAACCTATATATACAGGGTGATTCACGGTGGATGGCACATTAGACGTTTCTGGCGAACCATACAACGGATCACTTTGAAGATTTAATGGAGGGCGTATTTGGACATTCTCTACCCGACTAAAATATTTTCGGTAATGCGGTGTTGCCACTTCTATTAGAAAGTAGTAGCAACTTTGATTTTTCAAATGAAACTACCTGTATATTATATCATTTTTAAAATCTCCAACAATTTACCGTTACCGTTTTCGAAATAAAAATTATTTTCATTTTTTTCGTCGGAAATCAAGACCTCTAAAAATTTCGGTTTAAATTTCTTGATACTTGGGGGCTTTCTACTCATCAGCCTAATCTCTGTTATTTCAACACAGGATGGTCAAAAAATACAGTTATTTCGTTAGCTTGAAAAAGTGACTATAAGTTGGTTATTTCAAATGGAATATCCTGTATATTATTGAAAATTCGAAAAGCTGCTTCCGGTATAAGCGGAAGTGCTAGCTGCTTGTAATTATTTTGGTTGGATTGACCACACCGACATTAGTAATCATCTAAATTTTCAAAATTTTCTGATCCGTACTTTGTTCTATATCGATCGATTCAGTTTCCGGTGCGAGACCTTGTAGATATATATATATATATATATATATATATATATATATATATATATATATATATATATATATATACAATATATATATATATATATACATATATATATATATATATATCTATATATTATATATATATATATATATATTATATAATATATATATATATATATATATATATATAATATATATATATATATATATATATTATATATATATATATATTATAATATATATATATATATATAATATATATATATATATATATATATATAATATATATATATATATATATATATATATATATATATATATATATATATATATATATATATATATATATATATATATATAATATATATATATATATATATATATATATATATATATTATATACGTAGACGATTTCAGTTTGCTCCAACTCAATCTGCAGAGGCTGTGGAGTTCTGCAATTTTTCAAAAATCCCGAGAAAAGAATATCTACATAAAAAAGGTGGTGGTTGAAAAAATTTAACCAAATTATGACAGTTTTGTTCTGCAACGGAAGCAATCACAGGTACCAAATTTCAGCTCACTTGTCCAGATGGGAGCCGCTGGAGTTGCCAATATGTACCGGTCATATATATCTATATATATATATATATATATATATATATATATATATATATAATATATATATATATATATATATATATATATATATATATATATATAATATATATATATATATATATATATATATATATATATATATATATATATATATATATATATATGACACACATGTTTGGAACATGTGTTTTTTCAATTTTAATTCCGTCACATATATGCAACAGGAAGGTTTAGTTATGGGTTCACCGTTGTCTCCCTTACTGGCTAATTTTTTTATGGATCATTCTGAGTCAGAACATATTTTAAATAATAACAATTACTATGGATATATAATGTATTATTTCAGATATGTAGATGATTTTTTAATTTTGTGGAATGGCAGCACTGAGTGTGCATTGATTATTCTGAAATACATAAATTCGATTCATAATAATATTGAATTCACAATAGAATTCCAAGATAATGATAAATACATTAATTTCTAAGATTTGAAAATTTCCAATATTGATAACAAGCACAATTTTGCAATATACAGGAAACCGACACATACAGGCATGGTCATTAATAATTTTTCACAGCATCCTTGGCCTTTTAAATTAGCAGCTTTTCATAGTCATCTAAATAGATTGTTAAAAATACCTCTAGGTACAATAGAATTTAATAGAGAAGTTCATATAATTATACACCTGATATCATAGATAAATTGTTATCAAAGAAAAAACATAAGTTAAGAGTAAACGAGGCATACATAAGTCATCTGAGTGATATAGTGAACCCAAGTTCGAGTAACATATAGAGACTTAAAAATACGCAAGAAAGAACGTTAAAAACATTTATCAGGTATAATTCTGATGAATCATTATTTGCAAAACACATACTTGATACTGGTCACAGTTTTTATTCAGATAATAACTTTGAAATTTAACATTTTTGTGGAAAAATAGATTGTTGAGTTATCTGGAGATTTTGGAAATTCTGAGAAATACTATGGTAAATGGAAACACTTCATTAAATACTCGAATAAATTTCAACCCCAACTCTTTAATTAAAGTTCTGTTTCAGCTGTAAATGCCCTTTTTTTATATCTGGTTTTCATGGAGAATTTTTGCTCTTGGAGTTGTATATGATTTTTAGTTTTTTAGTTCTTCTTGATCAAATTTCAGTTTTTAGATTGATGTATACGATTGATGTTAGGTGAAATTTGTCACTCAGTTTTCTGTTATTGGATTGTGTATATTGCATATTAGGTCTCACTATATACGATAGAGGGCAGTCAATGCCAGTAAAATATTTTCAAATGAATTCATAATTTTTTTTTCTACTGAACATCTTGCTATAAGATCGTTCATTTTGTCGTTATCCTTATATTCTGTGTGTTGTTCGTATTAAACGTTGGGGATTGATTCCATTCAAATAATATTTTGTTTAAAATTTCATTGTCAGCAAGCTAGTTATGATTGCCCAATTATTGACTACATTATTAATACTTTCCAAGGGAAAAATTTCATTGGTTTTTGACAAATCTTGTTTTGATTTGTGAGTATTTGATTTATAATACAATTTTAGTTAATTCGTAAGAGATCACTTGTTATAACTAAATATTGTTAATGTGAATTCTCGTGTTAAATTCAATTATTGTCTTACTTTGATGTACTACAAAATATCTACCTTAAATATTATTATCTCAGTTTTTTCAAGTTTTTTTATATACAGTTCTTGTAGGTTTGGATATTTTACATGTGTAGACAAATTACTATTGGATTTGTCAATCCTTGTTTGTTAAATAAGGGTAAATTGTTCTTTATTTTTATTGTCTTTTACTCTTATTTTCGATGATTACCTTGTTTTATCTTTTTTTTATCAGCCTTGGTCTGATGATGAAGTGCTAGGCACTTCGGAACCGGTAACCATTAATAAAGGAATTGTGAGCTGATTTAAGACCTTCATATATATATATATATATATATATATATATATATATATATATATATATATATATATATATATATTCAGGATTATTCACGTTATTCGTTATGGCTAAAGTATTTGATTTTATAAAAGTTGTTTTTTTAGGATGGATAGGGACCTATCAGAACTACATTTTAAAAATATTTTCATGTTGTACACTGTACAGGGTGTGCCAAATACACGAAAAGTATCAAAGTTGGTATTTTTAAATGGAATACCCTGTATATTATTTCATTTTCGGATTTCACAGTGAAAACAAATGCCAGTTTCATGAAGGTTTAATTCACCTTAACCTTATGGTTTTCGAAATATCTCGTATTTTGTGAAAATGTAGTATCAGTTTCAACGCTTGAACTCTCAACTGGTGTTTTCTTGTTTTCAACCAAATTAATGATGAGGCCTACTAACTGGATCAAACTTTATGTCGCACTTGTAAAATATTGACTAACTTAGACTTGGTGTGTGAAAATAAAGGTTACATAATTGTAATCCTCAAATGGCACTAACTTGTTTAACTTAAATGGGACATCCCGTATTTTATATCACCAACAAATATAAAATTTAATTGTCTATCGAATACCTCAATACATTACAATCGATATCTCTTCACGTTCTCAAATAAAATGCACATTTTCATCTTACAAACTAATTTAAGAAATTTATCATTCATCAAGTCGCCTATAGCGTTTTGAGAAATCAGAATTGATTGAAATAAACATCAAGATCATAATAATATATGCGTTTATCTTTCAATATCTTGAAGTATATGTACTAGTTCAAATTATGAAGGAAAAAAAAATTAAGAATATAAAACAAGCAATATTTTATATCAAGCGTTCAACATGGCGACCTAGGGAGGCTCCGTGGCTGAGAGGTTATAGGTAGCGCTATGCCGTCTTCGTTGACGGAGTTGGTGGGTTCGATTCCCACCGTATTCCTGGGTGTTTGTATGCGTCCGATTTAAGTGGTTCCCCTCATTTATTAAATTGATGGCTAAATGTCCAAGTCGACGAAGCCAAAATTGTACGGAGGTCGGGCGCGTGTGAGAGGGCACACGTCCCACCTCTTTTAAAAAAAAAAAAAAAAAAAAAACATGGCGACCACCAGACTCTAAACACAAACGTATCCTTTTTATAAAACATACATCAACATTTTATAACATACGCGGGATAAAATTAAGAAAAACTTCTCTGATACGCTGTTTTCATGATCGACTTGGTAAATAGAAAATTTCTTAAGATTAGTTTCCAGAATTAAAATGCTCATTTTATGTGGAAACGTGGAGAGTTTTCGATAGGAATGTATTCAGGTATTCAATAGACAATTAAATTTCACATCTGTTGGTGACGGGTGATCCATTCAAGTTAAACAAGTAAATGCCGTTTAAAGATTTACAACAATATATGCTATAATTTTACCTTTATTTTTACAAACCAAGTATAATTAAATCAATATTTCACAAGTGTGGTATAATACACACCTCCAACAACACCAGACAATATGAAACAGCGTTTCAGAGAAGCTTTTCTAAATGTAAGCCCGAGTATGTTCCCAAATGTTGCTAAAGGTTTTATGAAAAGGATACTGTTGTTTTCAGTCTGATACTTTACCTGTATTTAAGAGTGAATTTGTAGATCACCATACGATAAATAATAATAAATAGAGTCTGATGGTCGCCATCTTGAACGCTTGATAGAAAATATTGCTTGTTTCATATCCATAATTTTTTTCCTTCATTTGAACTAGTACATATCATTTGAGATATTGAAAAATAAACGCATATATTATGAACTTGATGTTTATTTCAATCAATTCTGATTTCTCGAAACGCCATAGGTGTCTTGATAAATGATAAAATTCTCAAAATCAGTTTGCAAGATGAAAATGTTCATTTAATTTGAAAGCGTGAAGTTATATCGATTAGAATGTATCTAGGTGTTCGATAGACAATTGAATTTTACATCTGTTAGTGACATAAAATACGGGGTGTCCCATTTAAGTTGAACAAGTTAGTGCCGTTTAAAGATTGCAATTATTTTACCTTTATTTTTACACACCAAGTCTAAGTTAGCCAATATTTCACAAGTGCGACATAAAGTTTGATCTAGTTAGTAGGCCTTATCATTAATTTGGTTTACAACAAGAAAACACCAGTTGAGAGTTGAAGCGTTGAACCTGATACTACATTTTCACAAAATACGAGATATTTCAAAAACCATAAGGTTTAGGTGAATTGAAGTTTAATGAAACTGGCATTTGTTTTCACTGTATAATCCAAAAATGAAATAATATACAGGGTATTCCATTTAAAAAATACCAACTTTGATACTTTTCGTGTTTTTGGCACACCCTGTACAACATGAAAATATTTTTAGAATAGTAGTTCTAATAGGTCCCTATCCATCCTATAGAAAAAACTTCTATAAAATCAAATACTTTAGCCATAACTCTTCTAGTCGAATAACGTAAATAACCGTGTATATATACAGGGTCACTCACGGTGGATGGTAGGTTAGACGTTTACGGAGAACGGGACATGAGATTATTCTGAAAATTTTGTTTCATGGATAAATGATTTTGTTCTATCGATCTAAAATAATAGTGGCGCTGCGGCGTTGCCACTTATACTAAAAAGTAGCAGCAACTGTGAAATTTCAAATGAGACACCCTATATATTATTACATTTTTTGCATCTCTACCATCTTCCAATTGTTTTTGTATGATACTTCCCTATACCTATCTCCAGAGGTTTTCGAGAAATTAAACGATTTCCTTATTTTTTTGTGCAAAACATAGCTTCAATTAAATGTTCAGTACTAGGGTATTCAGATCCGTAGGACGCTGAAATTTTAGGTGTAGTTTACCAAGTTCCGACGTATTAGGAATATTCCAAGGTCTTAGTTCTCCATTATACAGGGTCCTTCAAAATTTGCGATTTTAACGATAAATACAAAAATGGTAAAAAGTGCATTTTTCAAATGTAATACCCTGTATATTATTGAATATCTCGAAAGAAAATTGAAATCTCTTTCAGATGATATATGTTCCTATACCTAAAAGGTCAGGTTTCCGAAATAAAAGCAAGTTTCTATAAAAATAGGATTATTTAGCCATATTTTGTATTAGGTAGCTATGAAATGTCAAGAAAGATGTCATTATGCAAATTTGACAATTAGTCCATCAACAATAAAACGTTCGCGCGTTCATTAACAGAAATTTGATTTGAAAACAATCAAAATGGAAGGCAATAACTATTCTCATGAAGTTTTGATGAAGTTATTTATTGTACATGGTCAATGTGACCAAATAATAGCAAGAACATGCAGAAGATTCAATAAAATGTATCCCTATTTACAACCAACGAACAAGAAAAAATTTGTACGTTAACAAAATAATTTGATCTTTTATGGGTCAATACTGAAAGCGAAACGAAATTTACTGAACTAATAAAAAAAAGCATTACGTAAAATAAATAACAAAACGGTATAACGGGAATAAACCATGTTAATACAATGACATAAGTATTTAAGTTAAGAAAACGATCATAATAAGTGTTCAAAATGACTGCCGTTGGTTTCCAAACATTTCAAAATTCGGATACTTGTTGAATGATTTGTGGCCCTCCTTATCTCATTGGCATTTAGCTCCTCGATGGAATTGATCACTCGTTGGCGCAGGACTTGTTTACTGGCTATTGATGTAATGTAAACTTTTCTTTTCAAAGTACACCACAAGTGAAAATCAATTGGCGTTAGGTCGGGTGATCTCGCAGGCCAATTCCATGGTCCTAAATGTCTAAACCAGCGATCATCGAACATTTGGAACAACTCAGTTGTTACTTCCCCATTGCAATGAGCTGGTGCCCCATCCAGATAAAATTATTTTGTTAACGTACAAATTTTCTCTCGTTTATTGGTTGTCAATAGGTATAGATTTCATTGGATTTTCTGCAAACGCGCGAACGTTTTATTGTTGATGGACTAATTGTCAAAATTTCATAATGACATCTTTCTTGACATTTCATAGCTACCTAATACAAAATATGGCTAAATAATCCGATTTTTATAAAAACTTGCCTTTATTTCGAAAATCTGACATTTTAAGTATAGGACTATGATATATCATTTGAAAGTGATTTCAATTTTCTTTCGAGATATTCAATAATATACAGGGTATTATATTTGAAAAAATGCACTTTTCACTATTTTTGTATTTATCGTTAAAATCGCAAATTTTGAAGGACCCTCTATAATGGAGAACAAAGTCCTTAGAATATTCCTAATTCGTTGGAACTTGGTAAACTACACCTAAAATTTCAGCGTCCTACGAATCTGAATACCTTAGCACTGAACATTTAATTGAAGCTATGTTTTGCACAAAAAAATAAGGAAATCATTTAATTTCTCGGAAACCTCTGGCAATAGGTATAGGGAAGTATCATACAAAAACAATTGGAAAATGTTAGAGAAGCAAAAAATGGAATAATATATAGGGTGTCCTATTTGAAATTTCACAGTTGCTGCTACTTTTTAGTATAAGCGGCAACGCCGCAGCGCCACTATCATTTTAGATCGATAGAGCAAAATTAATTATCCATGAAACCAAAATTTCTGAATGATCTCATGTCCCGTTCTCCTTAAACGTCTAACCTACCATCCACCGTGAGTGACCCTGTATATATATATATATATATATATATATATATATATATATATATATATATATATATATATATATATATATATATATATATATATATATATATATATATATATATATATATATATATATATATATATATAATATATATATATATATATATATATGTATATATATATATATATATATATATATATATATATATATATATATATATTTTTTTTTATTTGGTTTTTCTTGGGTTTGGTCCAATTGTTCTCTACTGTTATTGTTTTTTACTCTCTTTTTCGATTTTTACCTTGTTTTTTGTTTTTTGATCAGCCTTGGTCTGACGATGAAGTGCTAGGCAATTCGAAACCAGTAACCATTAATAAAGGAATTGAGAGCTGATTTAAGACCTTCATTTTACCAGTTTTCATTTGTTTTCTCACACTATTGGTTTCACCGCAGTTAATATATATATATATATATATATATATATATATATATATATATATATATATATATATATATATATATATATATATATATATATATATATATATATATATATATATATATATATATATATATTTATATATATATATATTTATATATATATAATATATATATATATATATATATATATATATATATATATATATATATATATATACAGGGTGTCCCGAAATTAGACGCCAATATTTCACCCATGTATTATACTTCAAAAAATAGAGATAAAGGTTCATTTAAACTAGGGTCCTCAACTTTTTCATTTTTAAGATACAGGGTGTTAAATGTGAAGTCTTGATGGTGGGTTTTTGTGAATATTTTCGGAACCTGTGAAGGTAATTGGATGAAACAAAGTACCTTTACGAAACTTGTTACGCTATATTTAAGTTAGCATTGCAACATTTTCAGGAGTGCGTAATGCAGGGCGGTATTGGCGAAAAATTTGGCCCAAATTTTTTGGTGTTTTTTTAGTAATTTTGACTTGGGAATCTGAAAATATGAAGCGTTTTGTACAAATAAGGTACTCTTCTCATACTTCGCTAGGAAGCAGCATTTTCGAGAAAAATCCAATTGAATATTTCTTTACGAATTGATTCATTGTTTTTCAATGTGCAAATCGAAGAGAAAGTAATTAGTAGACCTGGAAACAAACGACGGTTTTTGATTTGCTAGGTAAAGGAAAATAAGCTGACAATTATTAGTCGCCGAGTTTCTAATTGTGCTGCTTATTGCTGGAAAATAAGCTATTTAGTAGTTATGCAGAGGTTTTCAAATAGAGAACTAGTAGATATCCACTTTGTACGTGGTGCATGCAATGACAGAGCACGGCGGTCAGCCAGCTCAGTATGGTGTGAATCTTAGGAATTGGCCAGACTAGTAATTTCCGATTAAATAGATTAGAAGAGGTGTTCCTATTCCGTAGGCACCCCGATCGCTGGATGTAAATTCCCTAGACTGCTATTTTTAGGGCCGTATAAAAGAAATAGTATACGCAACAGAAATAGACAACGAGGAAGATTTGTGTGAAAGAATACGTGTGGCAAGAAATCAAATACGGCGAAACCATTTTAAAGTTTCGCAAGCTTCACATGCGATTACTCGCCCAAATATGCCCTTATGAGCAGGGCAACCTTTTCGAGCATCTTATCTAAATGATAGGACAAAAAAAACTCAAATAATTGTTCCTTAATGTTTAGTTCAGTTGTTCTTAAACTGTGAGGAAGGGCATTTGTAGGAGCGAGAGCCTACAAATTTTGGACTTCAAAATGACAAATTTCATATTTGACAAATTCTAATAAAAAAGGAATATATTGGTTGCACTTTCAAAGATTACACCAAGAATTGCCGACCTTGTTGAGAAAATGCAGCACCACACTTCGCATTAGACTAGAAAAGTGATTTCAAATATGATATTTATAAGAAACCTTTATCGAGTCTTTACCTTTAAAACGAAGAAGTTTTGGACCCTAGTTTATATGAAGTTTTATATCTATTTTTGGATGTAGAATACGTGGTTGGAATATTGACGTCTAATTTCGGGACAACAATCAGTTCGTAAAGAAATATTCCAATGCATTTTTCTCGGAAATGGTGCTTACTAGCAAAGTATGAGAAAATTACTCTATTTGTACAAAAAAACCCATATTTTCAAATTTTCAAGTCAAAATCACTAAAAACTAACCAACAAAATATTTTGGCCAAATTTTTCGCAATACCCCTCTGCACTACGCCCTCCTGAAAATAATGTAATACTAAATTTTAGTACATTAAATAGAGCGTACAAAGTGTCGTAAGTGTGCCAAATTATATCCAATTACCTTCACAGGTTTCGAAAATATTTTCAAAAAACCACCATTAGGTCTTCACTTTTAACACCCTGTATCTTGAAAACGAAGAAGTTGTGGACCCTAGTTTAAATAAACTTTTATCTCTATTTTTGGAAGTAGAATATGTGGTCGAAATATTGACGTCTAATATCAGGACACCCTATATATATATATATATATATATATATATATATATATATATATATAAATATATATTTATATATATATATATATATATATATATATATATATATATATATATATATATATTTATATATATATATATAGGCCAAGCTACAGAGATTTAGAGTGGGCATATTGCGTACAAAGTGTTAGAAGAAAACCAGCTCCGCCATTGTTTCTAAAATAGTTCCATATGATATAGTGATATATTTTTCACTGGACTCTATTATTCATAACTTTGTTATTAACAATTTCATGCAAAAAACGCGTTTTTTTAGTTTTTTGCTTATCAAACTGAAACTATCAGAGTAATCGTGATGGTGTCAATAAACTAATTGTAGAAAATGAAAAGACGAAGAAAGTGAGAGGTCGGACGACTAGATAAGACCCTCAGTTTAAGAGAAAATTGGAAAAAGCCGCCAAAAATGCAGTTTTTTCAAAAATTCATAACTCGGTTACTTTTTGAGTTGTAGCGTAGATCCTTCGGGCAGTATTAGCTATTAATATAAACTTTATGCGAAGAGCAGGAACTGTCTGAAGCATAGTTTTCGATCTGTGGCCATTTGTATATTTTACTAAGCAATTTTCCAGCAGACCTGAATGCGACAGGTATGGTCCGATTTCAATTTGCAAAAAAGATTTTGAAAGTAGAATTATCATATTTCAAAATGTTCATCTTGGTTTTACATGAAAACGCTGAGAAATATGTTAAAAATAAAGCTGAACATGACGAAAAACAGCCGAGAAATGATCGTCATGTTCAAAATGCCGACGCTTTCGAATATCATGCTTATCCTTGCCTGCTGCTCTACCCCCACTCTTCAACTTCTCTCAGGCGCTCGGCTCGAGAACACAAAAAAGTTGGGACCATTCAAATGACAGTATAGGCTCGTATGTGGCGCCCTCTACAAAATGCGAGAATACTGTAAACTAATTTGTTTTCCTCATACCAATAAAGCCCCAAATACGAGATTTCGTCGAAATATGATGAGCGTGGCAAAAACTTAGAGCAATAAAACTGTGAATAAAATCTAACTTCAACACCCTGTAACTACGTTAATAATAAACTTTCGAAAAAATTTTTTTCCTATTATTTCCGGACATCCTGTATATAAATATATATATATATATATATATATATATATATATATATATATATATATATATATATATATATATATATATATATATATATATATATATATATCGACGGGTCGCCTGATTATCAGTACCCGAAGAGACGGAACTGAATCAACAAATAAAGAGAGAGAGAGGATAGAACGAGAGAGGACTTTTGCCACGTGCAAGTGAAGAAATAATTAAATTTAATTGATTGTTATTAAACTGATGTATACAACACACCCGAAATAAAGGCTTTTGTTGTAGTTTTCTCTATTTTCAGGTATGAATAATGAATGTAATATAATTATACTAAAATATAATCTCTATTTTCAGAGCAAATACATTGTCTTATTTCAAGAAGATTAGTTAATACTACTAGAGTACTAATAAATTTATTACAAAACTACAATTTGCTTTGATCAAACAAGGTAAACAGTGTAATTGGAACGTTTAAGATGGAAAAACTAAGATTTGATTTTATGATGAAAGCTTCACAAGATGGTAAGACAACAATACTGTGTATAACCTCAATAGGCACACCAACCGGAAAAGTGTATAAATTACCAGATGAATTGCAACCTGCTATTTTACACAAAGGATTGATGAAAACAGAGGCGTTTGCAAAAGTAAAAAAAACTGAAGTACTGAAAAGACAAGGGTTAACAAAAAAGTGGGTTAACCTAACCCAAGATATGACAGATACTTATTTGGATGATGAAGAAAATTTGCAATTTAATGATTTTTTTTTGGAAGAAATAGAAGAAAATGAACAGAATTCTGTGAGTGAAGCAGATAACTCGATAAAAATACTATTGGAAAAATTGTTGGAAGAAAAACAACAGAAATCAGAAGTACAAAATTTGAGTAAAATTTCAAAAGATTTTATGATCGAAAAATTTGATGGAAAAAATTCAAATGCAAACCAATGGTTGAAAGAGTTTGAAAAAGAATGTGCACGCTGTGTGATAACAGAAGATAGAAAAATGATAGAAATGCTGAAATTTTTTTTGGAGAAAGCAAGTATGGACTGGTACGCCTGTATGATACTCAAATATACAGTAGATTCAAACTGGGAAGATTGGAAGAAAGATTTCTGAGAAACGTTTGGAAGTAAAGGTTGGTCTTTAATAAAATATGCACATACATTCAAATATCAATCTGGCTCACTACTAGAATATGCATTGAAGAAACAAAAACTGCTATTGGAGGTTGACAAAGAAATAAGTACAAGCACACTGATAGACCTTATTGCCATGGGTTTGCCGAATAATGTGGTGGAAAAAATAGACAGAGAAACACTGCAGAACACTCGAGACCTATGCAATGAATTAGGTAAATTAGAATACTTAGTGAAATATCAAATGAAAAAGAAAAAAGATGTCGGAAGCAGACAAATAGAAGAAAAAACTCCATGCAAAATATGTGAAAATCTCGCAAAAGAAGAACGCTTCCGCCCAGAGGAAAGGTGTTGGTTTAGAAATAAAGAAGAAAAGAAGAACCAACCGGGAAGAATGAATAACAATGCTATTTTAGAAGTGGAACTCAACAACGAAGACCAAAAAAACTAAAGTTTCTACCATTTATTGAACTCAAGATAAAGGAGGCTCCGTGGCTGAGCGGTATAGGTAACGCTATGCCGTCTTCGTTGACGGAGTTGGTGGGTTCGATTCCCACCGTGTTCCTGGGTGTTTGTATGCGTCCGGATTTAAGTGGTTCCCCTCATTATAGTAAATTGCTGGCTAAATGTCCACGTTGACGAAGCCAAAATTGTACGGAGGTCGGGCGCGTGTGAGAGGGCACACGTCCCACCTCTTTAAAAAAAAAAAAAAAACTCAAGATAACATTAAATAATGCAATAGATGTCACAGCATTATATGACCCGGGCTCGAATGTATCTTTGATCAATGCAAGAATATTGAACATCAAGAAAGATGAAATTAAACAAAAACAGAGGGTCAAGATAAAAACAATTAATGGTAGATCCGAAACAATAGGTAAAGTTAAAATCAAAATAAAAACTTTTAATACCGAGAAAGAAATGGTAATTTTCATAGTAGATAGTGAAGAATTTGTATACGATTTTCTAATTGGCTTAGACTGTTGTAAAGAGTTTAATATAAGCCATAATGAAAAATTAGAAATAATACAGAATAAAGAATATGAAATAAATTACAAAGAAAATTTGAATGTCAATGATTATGAAATGGAAAAGAGTCACCTAGATAAAGATAGACAGATAAAGATTGATAAAATTATAGAAAAATATAAAACAGTTTTTGCCAAAGATAAATATGATGTTGGCACTGAAAAAAAATATGAAGCACATATTGACCTAATTATGGAGAAATACTGCTACAAACGTCCCTACAGATGCACGACTGAAGATAGAAAAGAGATAGAAAATCAAGTGACAAATTTATTTAAAAGAGGTTTGATTGAAGAATCATGCAGCCCATTTGCAGTCCCGGTTACGTTGGCTTACAAAAAAGAAGAAGGAAAGAAATCGAGACTGTGTATAGATTTTAGAGAACTAAACAGAATTGTTACTCCACAAGCACAGCCTTTTCCACTTATAGAGGACTTAATGGTTAAGACAGTAAATTGTAAATACTTTACAACTTTGGATATAAATTCTGCATTTTGGTCTATTCCGTTGAAAATTCAAGACAGACAGAAAACAGCATTCGTGACTCAAGAAGGACATTTTCAATGGACTTGTTTGCCGCATGGATTAAAAACAGCGCCAGCAATATTCCAGAGAATATAGAGCGACATAATAAGAAAATATAAATTAACGAGGTTTGTGGTAAATTTCATTGATGATATCATAATTTTTTCGGAGACATTTGCCGACCACACTGAACATATATCTGCATTATTAAGGGCCATAGAGACAGAAGGTTTTAGATTGAACTTCTCAAAATGTTAATTCGCGAAAAGCAGTGCTAAATACTTGGGCCACATTATAGAAAATAATACAATTAGACCACTGAAAGATTATTTAATGGCAGTGAGAAACTTTTCTGTACCCGAAACAAACAAAAATATTCGTCAGTTTTTGGGAAAAATTAATTTCCATCATAAATTTTCACCTCACAGTGCAATAACCCTTGAACCGTTACACAATTTACTAAGAAAAAATGTAAAGTTTGTTTGGTTACAAGAATGCCAAGAAGCATTCGAAAAAGTGAAGAATTGGTTATGCTCGGAACCAATACTTAAAATATTTGACCCAAACGTTCAAATTAGTATATATACAGATGAAAGCATTGTAGCAATAGGAGCAGTATTAAAGCAGACGGATGAAAAAGGCGCGAGTAAACCAGTAGCATATTTTTCAAAAAAGCTTACAGGACCCCAGAAGAAGAAAAAAGCTATATACTTGGAATGTCTTGCTATTAAAGAAGCAGTGAAATATTGACAACACTGGTTAATGGGGAAAGAGTTTATAGTTTATTCGGACCACAAACCCCTGGAAAACATGAATTTGAAAGCAAGGACAGATGAAGAACTTGGTGATCTAGCCTACTACCTGTCACAATATAATTTTAAAGTGAAATATAACCCAGGAAAGACAAACCAAGAGGCCGATTGTTTAAGCCGAAACCCGGTATTAGAAGCAGATGAAGATCCAGATGATTTCATCACTTTTGTAAACCACTTCTATAATGATTCACAAAATAAAATAAGTGAAGTAATAAAAATTGAAGAAATACAGAACGATCAGAAGGAAAATTTGACAACAGAAAAAAATGAAAATAAATCAATAAGAAGAGGTGAAATTTACTATAAAAGGAAAAACAGAAAAGAAAAGATTATAATTTCTGAAAAACTCGGTATTGTATTGGCAAAAAGAATACATAAAAAAATACTGTCATTTGGGAGATATTCAAATGATAAATAAAATAACTCCATATAGCCCGGTCAAGTTAGCATAAAAATAGGGGTCACCTTGCATAAATTCCCAACCAGCTGAATTTTTGCATAAACGTTGGGGACACCATTATAACGAAATTGTAAAAAGTCCCCATAAATCTTGTGTTTGCTAAAAAAGTTATTCGAGGTCAAAGGTCACAAAAATGGGTTTTTTGGATTTTATGGCAAAACGGTTAGTTTTATCAAAAAATGTTTCAAACAAAAGTTGTAGAACAAGCAAATGTCTACAAAAATGGTTCTTACTTTTTTTCTTCTAAGATTTACCATTTCTGAGAAAAAGCGATTTTAAAATTTACTGGAATTGTATTCTCCATATTATACATGAGTACGCTGCCTATGTACATTATTGGATGCATGATATAATATAATAATATTTATAAAGTAATATAAATATACAATATAGATAAAATATATTATTATTATTATAATTCTGAGAATATGAATTAAAAATAAACCCAGACACTCATGTATGTGCGTGGCCTTGGCCTTAAGCAGCATCCATCTCCACCTGCTATGCAGTGTACGTGACATTTTTCGTGTACCTGCTCTGCTCTTTATATTTTGTAACGTTCCAACAAAATTCTGTTAGGCTCGTTAGGTTAGGTTATTATAAAATATTCCCTCGTAGTGTAAACACTTGGTTATATTATTGATTTTTTATTAAAGTTTCTGTGCGATAATGTCGAATCTCTAACAGAGGAAGATGCTGACTTCGACGACGAAACAGATGTATTACAGTTAGAGCAATCAACAGAAGAAAAAGAAGAAGAGGAGGAAGAAGAGGAAGAAGAAGACTGTGAATAATCAGTTCCCTAAAATAATTTATAAATTGCTAGTATTTAACCACCAAATGGTTTTTATATTGGGTGTTGAGATATAAACTTAACCTTATGTCTCAATCCTCAACCCTAATGATTGTTTTAAATTTATTTTATTCAATTAACGTCAAATAAATAACAAGCAGTCATTTAAAAATTGAAATGTAAATGAATGCAATTATAGTAACTAACAAAATTTTTGTAAACCTTTTATTTGTAAAAAAAATTGCTATATTTCAAGTGGTTGAAAAAGAAGCAGTAAAATTTCGAAACTGGCCAGCCAAATTATTTTGTTTTATTTTGTTTAATCCCCTCATCCCTAGATGATTTTTACATTAATGCCGTATAGTTGGACTACCGGGGAAACGTTAAGAAAATTCCGATACAGTAGGCAGCGCTTAGTCATGTATAATTATGGAGAATACAATTCCACTAAATTTTAAAATCGCTTTTTCTCAGCAATGGTAAATCTTAGAAGAAAAAAAGTGCGAACCATTTTTGTAGACCTTTGCTTGTTCTACAACTTTTGTTTGAAACATTTTTTGATAAAACTAACCGTTTTGCCAAAAAATCCAAAAAACCCATTTTGTGACCTTTGACCTCGAATAACTTTTTCAGCAAACACAGGATTTATGGGGACTTTTTACAATTTCATAATAATGGTGTCCCCAACGTTTATGCAAAAATTCAGATGGTTGGGAATTTATGCAAGGTTAATGTCTATTTTGACCGGGCTAATATTACACGTCGAAGAATTTTACAAGAATCATAAAGAAAATATGCGAGGAATGTGAAATTTGTCTGAAAAAACAAATCAAGAAGAAAACCAATTTATGGATTCATGTCACACATGGGGCCAGCACAGAAACCATTCGAAATTGTGTCTATTGATACAGTCGGCGGATTTGGTGGATCAAGGTCTACAAAAAAATATTTACATATATAAATAGATCATTTTACAAGATACGTGCACATACTGACATCAAGAAACCAGAGTTCAGATGATTTTATCAAACTGACAAACATGGTCACAAAATATTACAAGATTAATATAATATTAACGGACCAGCATCCAGGGATCAATTCCAAAGAATATAAAAACTTTTCAAAGGAAGAAAATGTAAAATTGATCTTTACAGCCGTTGATTCCGCATTCTCAAATGGACTGAACGAGAGGGTAAACCAGACGCTGGTGAATAAAATACGGTGCAGTATAAATGAACAAGAGAAAAAAATTGCATGGACAACCGTGGCAAACAAATGCGTAGAAGAAGCTTACAACAATACAGAACACACGATCACAAAATTAACACCAAAATACCTTTTGGAAGGCGGAAATACAGATATACTCCCAAATGAATTGTGCATTGAACACACAGAAGAAATATTGAAAAGAGATAGAAAACTGGCTTTGAGAAATACAATCAAATCTCATGATTATAACAAGATCAGATTCGATGACAAACGAAAATAATTGAGATTACAAGTTGGAGACGAAGTCTACATAGAAAATGGAAATAAATTGAACAGAAAAAAACTAGATGAGTTACGAATTGGACCATTCAGAATTATGAAGAAAATCTCAAGCTCAATATATGAAATAGACACTGGACATAAAAAGGAAGAATCAAACTTCTATCACATAACTAAATTGACTCCAGTATCAGAAATCTACGAAAACAACCCCATCGAACGACAGTGATTGTTTTCTCCCGAAGGGGGGGAGATGTAAAGAAAATCGCGACACATATACAATGTGCCGGAGTTTCTTTAATTAGATTTCAAATTCTACCGCGTTATCGACGGGTCGCCTGATTACCAGTACCCGAAGAGACGGAACTGAATCAACAAATAAAGAGAGAGAGAGGATAGAACGAGAGAGGACTTTTGCCACGTGCAAGTGAAGAAATAATTAAATTTAATTGATTGTTATTAAACTGATGTATACAACACACCCGAAATAAAGGCTTTTATTGTAGTTTTCTCTATTTTCAGGTATGAATAATGAATGTAAATAATGTAATATAATTATACTAAAATATAATCTCTATTTTCAGAACAAACACATTGTCTTATTTCAAGAAGATTAGTTAATACTACCAGAGTACTAATAAATTTATTACATGTATATAAATATATATATATATATATATATATATATATATATATATATATATATATATATATATATATATATATATATATATATATATTTAATTATATACATATATATATATATATATATATATATATATATATATATATATATATATATATATATATATATATATATATATATATATATATATATATATATATATATATATATATATATATATATAAATATATATATATATTATATTATATATTTGGTTTTTCTTGATTCTCCTTGTTTCTGTTGTATATATTATTAATATTTATTATATTCTTTGTTTTGGGCCAATGAGAACTTCCTCATGTAAGTTTTAAGTCATATAATAATAAATATTGATTACGTTTCCGCTGGGATTTCAGCCTTCTTCAAATCTGTCATTCGTAATACCATAGAGCATAAATATATCTTCGTCACATCTATCATAATGGTTTGCACAATTACACAATAATAACTCATTTTCACAATAATAATATATTATATTATCACAAACACATCTGAAATTTAGTAACTGCCTCTTCCTTGTCCTTGCAGTCGAATGTTTGGACAAGGAAGAGGCAGTTACTAAATTTCAGATGTGTGTTATTATTGTGTAATTATGCAAACCCTTATATCAAATATTACCTACATTAAAAATGAATCTTTTGTTCACTTGAAAATCTTTTCAGTCCGAAAAATTTAATCAACTTATATTGACAGTTCATTCATGCAGAATAGATTGAAATCAAAAAATTTTAAAATATACATTAAATTATGAACTACGTTATATTCTCTTTCATATTGACCATAAATTTCACTCACCGTTATAATATGTATTATGCTTCTTCCATGGAAAAGGGAAAAATTTATTCATAACTCTATCCATTTCAACCTTCCCTAAATAAAAAGACATCTATTATTCGTAAAAATATCAATTTTTGTCAATCTGTTGCGTGCGATCATAATAGACATCACTATTCATATTGATATTTCCTCTCTCCTATGTATATGTATATATATAAATATAAATATATATATATATATATATATATATATATATATATATATATATATATATATATATATATATATATATATATATATATATATATATATATATATATATATATATATATATATATATATATATATATATATATATTATATTTATTCATATATATATATTATATATATTTATAAAATTATATATATATATATATATATATATTTATATATATATATATATATATATATATATATATATATATATATATAGATTATATATATATATATATATATTTATTATAAATTTATATATATATATATATATATATATATATATATATATATATATTTATATATATTATAGTTATATTGATTGAGCCAATACTGTGTGCCGAGGTGAAAAACTATCAAGATAATGTAAATAAAACTTCGGTTTTGCTTTTTACTATATTTTATTGAACATAACAATTGTTTCGCCAAATACAATGGCTTCTTCAGATGAGTAATACAAACTGACTTTAAACTGAAATATCTTACGAATATAGAAATTTGAAATACAATAAATTGATGATGGGCAAACCTTATATAAAACACAAAAACATAATATAGAGAGTAGGTAGATAAAAGTATAAAAGTGGGTAAACATAACAGGTACAAACCAAGCTAGTGAGCCAAGAACTTGGGTACGCTGGCTAGTATTTGAGACGTTCCGAGTTCGAACCCCGGGATCGACTGGTCTGCCATGAGTTATTCAGAGGTTTCCTCATGGCGTTGAGTAAGTCACTGCTTGCAATAATACAAGGCGAATGATGGGCCAGTATTATCTTCTGAATCCTACCTATACTTCCTATCTACCATAAATATCTCATCCATTCTCAAGCACTCGTACGTACAAGTGTATCTTTTGATCTGACTAAAGGGGTTAATTCCAAACTCCAGCTGCCCGCCTCTCTGACAAATACTTCAGGGAGGAATGAAACAAGTTGCCTTCATCTTTTATCCTTTACAGGTACAGGTTTTGATTTTTTCTTATATATATATATATATATATATATATATATATATATATATATAATATTTATATTGATTGAGCCGATACTAGGTAAAAACAATCACAATAATGTAAATAAATATTCGGTTTTTGCTTCTGACTATATTTTGTTGAACATAAAAATTGTATCGCCTAACACAGTTGTTTCTTCAGATGAGTGAATCAAACTGACTTTACAACTAGAACATCTTACGAATATAGAAACTTGAAATACAATTGAGGATGGGTAAACATAAACATAACATAGTTGTTAGGTAGATAAAAGTATAAGAGTGGGTAAAACCAACAAGTACAAACCAAGGAAGTTAGTCAAGTACGCTGGCTAGTATTTGGGAGGTTCCGGGTTCGAACCCCGGGGTGAGTTTTTTCAGAGGTTTCCTCATTGTGTTAACCCTAATAGCATACATTGTACTAGGGACGTCCCTATTTGGTACTATTCATGGCCGAACGTCCCGGACCTGAAATCGTTGTCCATAGGACGTCCCATCCAGTACACTTTTCATCATTTCCACGAATGTTATTCCTATGGACTTCCTATGGATGTCCCGAGGGAGATTCAAAAGAGAATGTCTCGTTAGAGATGTACATAGGACGTCCCAATCGGTACATCTCATATAATGTCCCAGTGAAGACGTCCATGGAATGCCTGCAATAGTACATATTTTTCAAAGTCCTAATGACAACATCCTATGGACGTCCCTATTGGTACATCTCATATGCTGTCCCCCTGAGGATGTTCATAACACTTCCCAAATAATAGATTTGAAAAAAAGCCTAAGAACAACATCCTATAGACGTATTAAATGAAACATTTTATATAGTTCCCAAGGGGGGGACGTCCATGGAATGTCCCTTATAGGCACAAGTAGGAAATGTCGAATAAACGAATGGAAGTAGAAAAACATATTCTAAAAGAAAAAACACTGAAAAAAATAGCTTAAGCGTTAGGTTTGGTTATGGCGTTTTACTATGAGTTATTCATTTTTCTTTTACTGCTTTGATCCCTGCAATTTTATCTCCATAAAGGCTAGACAATCCTTACGCAGTTAACCCTCGGGAGGAAATATTATATTTCTCTATGGCTGTAACAACCAAATATCTAACTCAACTGTGGCGCTGCTTAGGGTTGTTTTGTGGCGATCATGTTTTCACCAACGATTCCGAATGTAATTCAATGAAATCGTCAACAATTATATATGTAACATGTGTCAGTTTCTGCACTATTATACATTTTCAATTAATATATGTTGATAGTATTGATACATAAAAAAATTATAACATAGATTGTGAGATTTGTTTTGGGTTGGTACTTAGGATTTCCTGAAAGTTCGGTTGGCAATGCTGTTTTTACTATCGCTTGACGTGTCGTATCGCGCCAACGCCAATTGAGTGTTATAAAGGTCATTGTATGTACGTTGAGTATATCGTGCCGCCAATATTATTTATTTGCAGCATTTTGCAGTAATATTTGTAACTTTGTGAAGAGTGTGCAGTGATCCAACTCTCTTGGATGCTGGATGATGAAATAGTTCAAATTGTTAAAAGTAAGGTTGAGTTAGTTGTTATAAGCGATTACGATTTTGTGAATTATAGTGTTTATTATGAACAATCTGATGATTCATCCTCAGATAAACATACTAATGTGGAGGTTATTCCTAAATTCCCACAAATTGAAATACAAAGAGCAGGTATGTTTGTTATCCATATTATATCAGATCAGACAAAAAAAAACACTCTTCCATTATGACTTCAGTCCTGGTGTGTTACACTCTTAGTGATTCAATGGCGGCCCGTACACATTCAATCTCGATCGCGATCCGCGTTCAAAATCAATGATCGCGATCCAGATTGATAATGTACGAGTAAGATTGACGGATTGATGAACCTGATCTCAAAATATCTAGATATTTTGAAATCCTGATTGCGATCTAGTGATCGTGATCAAGATTGAACGTGTTAGCGCAAGATCGCGTCAGTACACGCTGTACGCTGTTTGAAAATGGACGACGATGACTCTCGCTCCTCGTCGCCACCGATCGAACCGGCGAATTCACCTTCGCTTCCACAGTTGGAAGAAGATTTTATCATCCTTTTAGAAACGTTACCCGAGCTATGGATTGCCCAGCATAAATATTACACTAATAAATATAAGAGACGAGTTGGATACGAAATATTACTCGATGTTTTGAAGAAAATCAAGCCACAGGCGACTGTAGATGATGTCCGCAAGAAAATAAATAGCCTTAGATCCAACTGTAGACGAGAATTGAAAAAAATTACTTCGTCAAAAAGATCCGGGGCCGGTGTTGATGACTTGTACACTCCAAAAGCAAAAACCCTCAAACTATTAAGTTTTTTACATAATACCGAGAAACCAAACAGTCAGCAGGTGAGAATTTCACACGGTAAAAACAATAAAATTAAATAGAAATAAATTAGAAAGTAACTTTATTGCTGAGTAGAAAAAAGATTAGGAGGTGGCTTCACCTTCATTACAAAAATAATTACAAAAATTTTCTCTTATAGTTTTTGCTTCACAAGTTGAGTTGCGATGGTGCGTTCTTTGCAGGTTTTCTAATCTCTTTGAATTTTCTTGATTTTCAACACCTTCATTTGAAAAACAATAAGAGTTTGCTTTTTTCCTCAAATAATTATGTAAGTAGCAACATGTTGCTATTATCAATGAAGCAGTCTTGGGGTCAAAATATATATCTTTTTGGAAAACACCAAACTTTGAATTCAGTATTCCGAACGTACATTCAACTACTGAACGTGCACGTGAAAGACGCTGATTATAAATGTGGCGATTTTCATTTAACATATTTTGAGGGTAGGGCTTCATTAGATTGGGACCCAATGCAAAAGCTTCGACAGATATGAAAACATATGGAAATTTTTGTACTGTATTTGGTAGAGCCGATGGTTCTGGCAAATTGAGAGCATTTTGTTGATACATCTCCCAGAATTTGGTATAGAATAATACACCACCATCAGATACCCTCCCATTAGTTCCTACATCTATCATTATAAATTGTTTTTTGGCATTTACAAGTGCCATAAGTACTATACTAAAAAATCCTTCATAGTTATAATACATCGATCCTGATGCAGCAGGTTTCTTTATGGCAACATGCCCGTCCAATGCGCCACAGCAGTTCCAAAATTGGTGTATTGTTCCGAAATCATTTGAAATTGTTTTCCATTCTTCAGCTTGTGTCGGTATCTAAAATATGAAACACTAAATGAGCGATTTTAAATATTTCAGAGCCAAAATTCTACAGGAATAACTGAGGGTCGCGGCAGTAGTCAAGAAAATGCAAAAGAACCGATAAGCCCATCGAATGAAACATTATTTTCTTCAATCAACCAAGTTGTTCATCCTAAAAATATACAAAAACCAAAGAATTTGTTAGCTAAACAAAACGAACTGATAGATCGAGCAAACCTATTTTTATCACAAACGAATCTGCAATCGCAGAAATCGATGCAAGAAACTTCAACTAGTTATTCACTGGCATTGGTTTGGGCTGAAAAGCTGGATAAATTACAACCTCAACAACGATTCTTTGCAGAGAAAGCGATTCATGACATTTTATTCGAAGCGGGGTTGGGAAACCTTAACAGATTTTCTGTAAAAATTAATGAATCTAATATGACCGTGACGCCAGCACGTTACAACACATCTCCTTTTTATTCACAAAACTCTACTTCTCCAATACCACCACACTTCTCTCCACCCGCCAACTCAGTTGCTGATCCACCTACTCCCTCAGGCATACATTACTCTCCAGTTACGCCATCTCCTTCAACCTCTTCATTGCACTCCTCTACAGTAAACCTTCCACTCACATCCACATCTAAAACCTCACAAGTATTCAATAAAGATGCCCTCTCACGAATACTTTATACTTCGTCGACTTCTTCCACTCCATTACATTCTTTGACTATTGTGCCTCCACTGATGACGTCTCAGTCACAGCTTGGAATAAATTTGCCACCCTCTCATGTAAATTCACAACCAGCTCCTATTTGCCAAAAAGGTTTTGCATCACAAATAATAATTAACCCAAATACGAAGGCTACTATGTTACACTTTCCATCGCCATCCAATTCGGATACAGAAGATTATTATACAGTGGGCTCTTTGTTTAAAAATTTCAACCTACAAAATCTCATATAAATACCGTTGTTTTAAAACAAGTTTTTTGATGTATTAGTTGATATCATTAAAATTTGTTGAACTTTAATTTGTATTTCATTTCGTTGATTTTGTACTTATTCTTAATAAACTTACTTAAACAGAAATAAAAAATCTTTTACTTACTTTGATATAGTCCTTAAGCACATAAGTAAGAGCACAGCATGTAACCTTGATTGATTCTCTAATAGCAGCAGGGGACATTATAGCAGATTTCTTCCAGTAGCAAGATAACGTAATGTTACTGCAAGTTTTTCTTCAGGTGTTATACTTTTCCTCATACAAGTATCTTGTTTGGTTATATATGGAGTTATCATTTGTAGTAAGTCATCGAAACAATTTTCCCCCATCCTGAAGTAGTTTTTATAATCGTCAACTTCAGCAGTTAGTTGGATTTCATTAAGTAGATTTAAATGAGTGTACAATTCTCTTTTCAGTAACCACTGTTTAACCCAGCGCCTTCTTCGAATCCTTTTCTTCAACGTTGAGGCCAAAACAAGAGATACTACCCCTTCAACTTTATGTAAATCCATGTAATCAGATGTTGACTCGGCAGTTACGATAAACGGACTGAAGAAATCAAGATTGACTGTGTAATATTGTGACGAGATCCTGCGATCCGAGATCACGATCAAAGCTTAATGATCACGATCGAGATTGAATGTGTACGGGCCGCTAATGATTTGATTGAATAGTTGAGGAAAAAGGATATTTTTTCATCATCTCCATTATGTAAATAATTATAGTAAACCTATGAAACATTTTTTCCAATTTCAGATAAAATAGGGCAAGAATCACCAAATAACCTTGGGTGAGTACATATTTTCAATTCAACTTGCTGTAAGAAAGACACTACCCAACTATTATTTTTAAAAACAAAAATTATTCTAGAGATACTAATAATGAAAACCATTATATATATATATATATATATATATATATATATATATATATATATATATATATATATATATATATATATATATATATATATATATATATATATAGAAACTTTTACTTATAGGTATTAGAGTTAGTTTTTTTATTTACCATAAAAAAAATAAAGTCCATTTTTTTATATTTATACAAAAAACAAAAATCTATATTTAGTGAAAAAAGTGGTTCCTTATTGCACTCATTTCACTTCAGCGTTTTGTGATCATGACAAACAAATATTTTCAAAACGATTTGTTTTTTGCATGACCCGTAGAAAAAAAAATTATGCAACTTGTGCAAAAGTGTTGTCCAACTCGATCTGATGGCGTTGTTGGACAATTTTACATTGTGTGCAATAAACACTCACTTTTTGTATAAATAACTATTTCCATCAAAATTGCATAATCAATTTTTGAGATGGTTTTGAACAAAACCTTTTTTTATTTTATAACTCTGAATACAAAAAACGATTTTGGAAGTTAACAGCAAATAATATAGAAGTGTTGTAGATAATGCATTTTCATAAAATTTTAAATAAATAAATAAATTTTCTGGTAATTTTGTCTTTACCAACTACTCATAATTTTCCTGACTGCAAATTTTTTTCCAAAATTATGAAGTTTTTGTTTCTTATAGAAATTCGGAAAATACCAGTGCATCTAGGTCTAGCAACACAATAAAGGAAAAAAAACTATCATCTGGTCCTCTATTTGTTGAAAAATGTACTTGTTGTGCAATTCACAAGCACGAAGCTGCTAGTACTAATGGTATAATACCTTATACACAAGTTTGGTTGTTATTATTAATTGTCTTTTTATATTCACAGGGTTTCTTAAGCAAATAATCCGGAAGTTAACAATTATGGAGATGGATACATGTGATATTAAAAAAATATTAGATAGAACCCCTGCTACTATCCCCGAAACAGAATATGTTTGGGCAGAATTCGATATTCCATTCACCACTTTAGAAGGCTTGACTTCCTTCGAAGAATATCTCAGCAATGAGGAAAACATGAAAAAATCGGTAAGCAGATTTGGTTATTAAATCAGAATATCAAAGAAGCATTCAAATAAAAATCTAGGGATATAAAAAAATGGTAACAATTAAGTCGTTATAGTTGCAAAACTTCTCACAAGATCCGAATGGATTGAAATAATAATGATAATGTGTATTCAATTTTGAATTGCAGATATCTGAATTAGCCAGAATTGGGGGCGATAATGCTAGTGAATTTATAAAGAGAGCTATGTCAAAATTGATTACCTATAGATTGGCAGCGGAATTCAGCTGGGTTGGACTGAAAAAGAAAAAGATATTTTCGAAAATGTACATATCTGACCTCCTAATAAGTAAGTATGTGCCACTTTTTTTCATTTTTCAGTTGTTGAATTTCAAGGAAAGTTTCAATAAAAAAAACTATACATAGTTAATATGAATATAAAATAGGAATATATATTAATTTATTGTTTGTTTTGGCATTCAACTGTAGAACTAAAAAAAAACTATATGTTGCAGGATCAGGTCAACAAAATGTAAAAACTTCCTCATCATCCATAAAAGAAATGGAAGATGGCATAAAATTTTTTTTAAGGAGAGCAGCTGAAAGGGCCGTAGCCGAAGAAAAGAGAGTTATTAAACAGTGAATGTCTTTTTATAATGAAATATTCCATTCAGAGATTGAGATTAATTTTAACATTATTTTGTTTTAGAGATCTGTTGTTTTTGTTGCAATAAATTTTATTTTAACGCAATTTCGTTTTCTTTTTAGGAAAAAAATATCCTGCATGAAAAGGGGAACATTCTAGAATAAATGTTAAATGAAAATATTTTCTGAAAATTGGAGAAATCCTTGAAAAAATTGGGGTTATTTTTGTAACATCCTTCAGAAAACAACTACTTCCTTGAATTAAATTTGATAGATATTGGGAACGTGAAATATATATTTTCGTCGACAAAAATGGACGTTCGATGGACTTCCGTCGGGACGTTCGATGGACATCCCTCGGGTCTATCGATGGACGTCCATCGGGACGTTCGATGGACGTCCAGTAGCATTCATAAGGACGTTCGAAGCATATAGTACTAGGGACATCCTGAAAGGACTTCCCTAATTAGTCCACAAGTGGGACATTTGTTCGTCCCAGAGACGTCCTATGGACGTACACGGTACCAAATTTGAACGTCCTATGGACGTTCTGAATGTCCCAGTAGGACGTCCAAAGGACGTCCATTGGTTATAATTGTGCTATTAGGGAAGTTCGTCACTGCAAGCAAACTCAGAAAGTCGAATGCTGGGCCAGTATTATCCTCTGAACCCTACCTATACTTCCTAGATCCCATAAATATCCTGTCTCACCCATTATCAAGCACTTGTACATTCAAGTGTATCCTCTGATATGGCTGAAGGAGTTCCTCATCATAACTCCAGCTGCCCGCTTCTCTGACACATATTTCAGGGAGGAATAAAAGAGGTGGCCCTTATCTTTCATCCTTCACAGATACAAAGATTCAGTATTTCACTCAAATAAATTCAACAAAGGAGAATTATTAATGTCCAATTCATCATCAAATTAATTATTCCAACTTTTTTAATATTAATTTGAAGGGATTCTAATAGATTAAGTCTAAAGCAATTCTTCTCTGTATATAATATTTCAAATTCATTATGGAAGCTTTGATTATGTTTCAGCAGGTATGATGAATACCTGTCGAATCTGTTTTTCCTTATCGTAACTTCTTTTATGTTCAGATATTCCAACACCAAATTTTCTGCCGGTTTGGCCAATATATACCATAAGTCATAGGACATAAACCGCAAGTTTATAAATACCTGATTTAATAAGAGGTGTAGTTTTATGTTTTTGCATATTCATAATAATGTTTAATTATTGTATTTTCAATTTTGAAGGTTATTCCTAAATTCGAATTGTGTTGAATCACCTATATAAGTTAATAATTTGAATTTTCCATCAATATCTTTTACTTTTGGATACACTTGATGAATGCCTTACACACTTTCTTTTCTCAAAATATCATCTATAACTTTTGAAGAAGGATATCAGTTATTGTGAGCTATATAAGCTAATTTAATTAACATTAATAATTATGCTTGTAGACTATTTCAGAGCAGTGCATATATAGTTTCGAAAAGACTGAAATTAAATTTAATGATTATATATATATATATATATATGTTGGCGTTTTACCGTATTTCAAAAAGTCATGCAAGCAGTATAATAAATCTCAATATAAGTGAAGTTCAATAATGTTTAATACACTGAAAATTATTACTTATAGGCTCAATTTAATACTGAATTAATTAAATCAGAAAATCTTCCTATCATGTCGAAAATATCACAGGTGTTATTTCATGTATTGAAAGATTACCTGAAAGAATCAAATTTATATTTTGATAACTGAAAATATATTGAATTCATAGTTATTCCTCAGTTGTTATATAATTTGCTAGATTATAACCTTACTTGGAATTGTATTATCGCTTAGAAAAATTCCTAAAATGAATAATAAGACAGTTATTAATTAAGGTAAAAAGTAGTTTCACATTAACTTACCTCATAATATCATTCCTAATATTCTAGCTAACCACTTGACGGGGTGCTGGAACCTATTTCTCCATTTTCTTTCGATGTAATTTAAATTTAAGGTTATAAATTTATTTAGAATTGTATTATTCGTTTACAAAAATTGCTAAAATGAAATAGTTGTAAAACTTAACTCACCCTATTCATAATATTAAAATAGCCTCTTCACGGAGAGCCAGTGAAATGACGCCGCTTATTTACATAGAGCGCATTGATTAACTTTTTCGTAGATAATATAATACTTTATATTATTTGAGTCTTCAATCGCACTTCGTTCATTTCACTTCAGGTAGAGACGGAAATTACTTCATTTCTGACCGACCCACGCCGCCGAGAGCACGACGCGATTGGACCGAGCAGAGCCGAAAAATCGTAATCTGCCTGCCAGATGAAATATAAGAATTTAATTCAACGAACATTCTTCCAATAGACTGGTTCGTGAATCTAAACCAGAGATTCCTGAACTTTTTTTTCTCATAGACCACTTTGAAAATTTTGCTGGTTCCGGTGGACCCCATGCAGCTGCATTTCTACCATATTCCAAAAACTCGACAAAAATATGAAGATTAGATCTAACTATGGAAATTTGCGTTGCGATTGAGTTGCAACCACGAATTAACATTTTTCGAAAAAAAAAGTAGAGAATTTATTGGTTAATTAATTAATTGAATTGGTGGATGTCAAAAAATTGAAGTTGGCCAATCACAAAAGTGATTCCATCCAACTTTACTTTTTAGATATCTACCCAAAGCACAAAAAAACAATCAATTCTCATTTATTTTATTTAGAAAACTTTTCGCTCCCCCCATTCGGAGAGGTAAAAATAAAAAGAGAAATAGATTATTTTTTTGTGTTGTATTTATTCAAATATGTTATTAATACAATAACAATTCTTAGGTTTTCATCACATTGTAATATGATAACAGTCGTGATATAATTAGACTAAAACGTTAATAACGTAACGTAATTTCTGCAATGATAATCACAAAATATTCATAATTTTAATGGAAAATGTTCTTGATGGATTGACAGCAAATAATTAATATTTGGCTTCAGTTTTGTTAGAAATAACCGCATATCTGCACTAAAACTTCTTTCGACACGATATAACGAGGAGAACGCTATCCTATCATAAGCTTTTTCGCAGTACCCCACAGTCCAATATATTTTTCGGATATTTCTGCCTGCAGCCAAAATGTTTGATACCATTTATTAAATTACACTTTCAGTACTATTAGTGCTAAGCTCGAGTAGCTTCTCTTGTAATTTCACATTCTACACTTCCGTTTCATCAAATGGATTTATGATCCATGGTGATATTTCTATCGTCAAATTATCTTCAAAAGTGATTCTGCAGTCATCATGCAGGGCAAGTGAATGTTGAACGTATGTCTGAATATTCTCATCAAGGTATTCTACCTGCGAAAAAGTACTTACTTTTTCCGACACTGGCAAACACTATCATCGATTCACTTTGCTTTACTTTTCTTCTCGAAATTCGGGAAACAAATTAGTAACGTTCAGCATAGGCATTCGTATTTATATTGGTAAAGAATCAAACAACTTCATGCAAGATTGCAAGCAAGATAGGTGAAGTCAAGCCAACATTTTTGTTCTTCACTATCGAAACCAGATAAATTTTCGTGGACCCCCGCTTACGAATTGTGAACCCCCATTATTTTTCACGCCAACGTAGAACCCCGTCAAGTCTCCCGTGGACCCCTGGGGGTCCACCTGGACCACTTTGGGAATCAATGATCTAAACCATTCTCGAATCCACTGGGAGCACACACCAAAAATTTCATCAAAATCGGTCCTGCCGTTTAGGAGAAGTTCAGTGATGAACACTCGGACAGAAGAATAATGTATATATATATATATATATATACATATCTATATATATATCTTTTAATATATATATATATCTATATTATATATATATATATATATATAATATATATATATATATGCATACATACATGCATACATATATACATATATACATATATACATATATACATATATACATATATACATATATACATATATACATATATACATATATACATATATACATATATACATATATACATATATACATATATACATATATACATATATACATATATACATATATACATATATACATATATACATATATACATATATACATATATACATATATACATATATACATATATAAATATATACATGAAACCATGGTTAAAAATAACAATTTACACATTTATTATAAAAAATAACGCATGACGCACGTTTCGGTGGACCTTCACCTTCGTCAGATGCTAATGGCAAACTAACTATGATTCTCTGTTATATCGAAAACAAGAAATGACAAATTATATAGAAGGGGTAAATATAAAGATGGTTACAAATAATTATTAGAAAAGGAAAAACCAATTCTGAACTGCTGGTCAGGTAGTTCGGTAATTTTGAAAAGATTAAGAAGGGGGCTTGAAGTATGATCGATTTGGCTATTCAATAGGAGACCGGAGTGCTTGTATTTATTTATCTGTAATGATTCTAAAAAATTAAGTTTAATTTCCTCACTTCCAGTATTTAATATTTTAAAATCGAAATTGAATGTGTGATTTTCTTGGACTGAATGGTTTGCATAATGTGAATCCGACTTCTGATTAACAAAGCTACGTTTGTGTTCTGAAATTCTAGTTTGAAAACTTCTGAAAGTTCTACCAATGTAAAGCTTATCACAATCGCCACAATTAATTTTATAAACTCCCGATTTATTATCTTTATGAACTTTGGATTTATTATTTTTTATATGATTTCCTAAATTATTACCGGTGCGATGAGCAATGTTGATATAGTGCATAGATAAGAGAGATTTAAGTTTTTTACTTGAATTTCCGATGAAAGTGAGGCTGTTATATTTGATATTATTTTTAGTGAGGGGGTACACCTGGTTAATCGCATTTTTGAAAAACTTTTTATCTATCATATTGTCTATAATATTGGGATCATAATTATTATTTACGGCAATTTGTTTAATTATATTTTTCTCGATGTTAAAATTGGCGTTTGAAAGTGGAATATTTACTAAACGATGTACCATACTATTGAAAGCTGCCATTTTTTGTTGGAATGGATGTAGGGAAGTACTATGTATGACACTATCAGTGTGCGATGGTTTGCGAAAAATTGAAAAATTATGTTTGTTATCTACTTTCATTATTTTCAAATCCAAAGAATTAATTGAGTAATCTTTTTCCATCTCTAAAGTGAATTTTATATATGGGTGTAAAGTGTTAATGAATTTTTGAAAGCAGTCTAGTTGTCTAAGAGTACCAGTGAAACAACAAATAATATCATCTACATACCTAAACCAATAAACGAATTGTCGACTAACAGGATGATTATGAATTGACTGTTCCAAATTATCCATGAATACTTCAGCCAACAAAGGGCTCAGAGGGTTTCTCATAATTGAGCCTTCAGTACTGCTGTAAATCTTATCGTTGAAACTAAAATAATTCTGTTCCAAGCATAATTCCAAAAGCGACAATATATACGATTTTATGAAAGGATTAACAAGATTGCTATTAAGTAACTGTTCTATTAGGGTTGAAGGAATCTCGGGTGGTATACTTGGAAAAAGATTAACTACATCCCAGGACATCAATTTAGAATTGAGTGGCAAATGAATATTTTTAATTTTATTGACTAAATCGTAAGACTTTTTGATAGAGAATTTAGGCTGAAATTTACAATAATTTTGAATTATTGCTATTAGAAAGTGCGACAAAAACACTGAAGGTGCTGTAGTGAATGACACTACTGGTCTGATTGGATAGCCTGGATTGTGTAATTTAATCAAAGAGAAAAGTTGTGGTACCAAAGGATTTGAAACAATGAGTTTATACTTGTCTTTATTTTGCATAAGATTATTAATGTTATCGATGGCTTATTTTAAATTTTTCTGAAATTTACTGGTTGGATCATGTTTTAGTAACTTATAATTACCGGAGTTCAAAAAATCTAAAGTTTTACGTAAATAATCACAATTATTCAAAGCGATAACTGTATTACCTTTGTCAGCTTTGGTGAAAATGATATCATTAGAGAGTGTTTTTTGTTTGATTGATTTTACAATGGACATTCCTGATAAATTGGCGTTGTATTTGTTATACTCATTTTTAATTATAGTAGAAGCTTGGTGTTTTACAAGTGGATTATCAGGCAAATTTCTAACAGCTATTTCAGTATCTACGCCGAGTTGTTCGATGTGACGTGTTGAATGAGTTGGTTGTATATTGTGTTTGAAACCTTTTTGCAATAAATTCACTTCCTTACTATCGAAATTAGTATTGGATAAATTAGTGAATTTTTCGAGAAACTGATGTTGTGAAAATTTAGTTGGATTTTTCCCCTTTTCTGATACCGGTTTGCTACCACGAAGGTAATTCAATTTTATTTGCTGTTTGGTGAATTTTTTATGAATAATATTGTTAACTGAAAATCGAGTTTGTGAATCAAACAAATCAAATTCTACATTATGCAACCTATAAAGCAGTTCAGAATGGATTACCTTGATATAAATATTGTAGATGTCACGTTTCTTGAAGAGGCTCTTCTGTTCTTCTTTCAGCCATCTTAGTTTACCCTCCTCAATGGCTTTGGCGGCTGGAATGCCTCGATTGTTGGTTCTCAAACACATGTATTTCGGGAATACATTGTGTTTTCGGCACATGGAGAAGAAGTACAGATTCTGATTCGAGATTGCACATTTGAGTGGTAGTTTGAAATACCACAGGGCCAGAAAGCTAGTAAATGATTTTTTCAAATTTTGGATTGATTGGGCCGATACTTGCTGTAAATTAATAAACATATTGAAACAATGGTTAAAAATAAATATTTACACATTTATTATAAAAAATAACGCATGACGCACGTTTCGGTGGACCTTCACCTTCTTCAGATGCTAATGGCAAACTAATTATGATTCTCTGTTATATCGAAAACAAAAAATGACAAATTCCTTTTCTAATAATTATTCGTAACCATCTTTATATTTACCCCTTCTATATAATTTGTCATTTTTTGTTTTCGATATAACAGCTATCATAGTTAGTTTGCCATTAGCATCTGAAGAAGGTGAAGATCCACCGAAACGTGCGTCATGTGTAAATTGTTATTTTTAACCATTGTTTCAATATGTTTATTAATTTACAGCAAGTATCGGCCCAATCAATCCAAAATTTGAAGAAATCAACTACTAGCTTTTTGGCCCTGTGGTATTTCAAACTACTACTCAAATGTGCAATCTCGAATCAGAATCTGTACTTCTTCTCAATGTGCCGAAAATACAATGTATTCCCAAAATACATGTGTTTAAGAACCAACAATCGAGGCATTCCAGCCACCAAAGCCATTGAGGAGGGTAAACTAAGATGGCAGAAAGAAGAACAGAAGATCCTCTTCAAGAAACGTGACATCTACATTATATTTATATCAAGGTAATCCATTCTGAACTGCTTTATAGGTAGCATAATGTAGAATTTGATTTGTTTGATTCACAAACTCGATTTTCAGTTAACAATTTTATTCATAAAAAATTCACCAAACAGCAAATAAAATTGAATTACCTTCGTGGTAGCAAACCGGTATCAGAAAAAGGGAAAAATCCAACAAAATTTTCACAAAATCAGTTTTTCGAAAAATTCACTAATTTATACAATACTAATTTCGATAGTAAGGAAGAGAATTTATTGCAAAAAGGTTTCAAACACAATATACAACCAACTCATTCAACACGTCACTTCGAACAACTCGGCGTAGATACTGAAATAGCTGTTAGAAATTTGCCTGATAATCTACTTGTAAAACACCTAGTTTTTAATGTAATTAAAAATGAGTATAACAAATACAACGCCAATTTATCAGAAATGTCCATTGTAAAATCAATCAAACAAAAAACACTCTCTAATGATATCATTTTCACCAAATCTGACAAAGGTAATACAGTTATAGCTTTGAATAATTGTGATTATTTACGTAAAACTTTCGATTTTTTGAACTCCGGTAATTATAAGTTACTAAAACATGATCCAACCAGTATATTTCAGAAAAATTTAAAATAAGCCATCGTTAACATTAATAATCTTATACAAAATAAAGAAAAGTATAAATTCATTGTTTCAAATCCTTTGGTACCACAGCTTTACTCTTTGATTAAATTACACAAACCAGGCTATCCAATCAGACCAGTAGTGTTATTCACTACAGCACCTCCAGTGTTTTTGCCGCACTTTCTAATAGAAATAATTCAAAATTATTGTAAATTTCAGCCTAAATTCTCTATCAAAAACTCTTACGATTTAGTCAATAAAATTAAAAATATTCATTTGCCACTCAATTCTAAATTGATGTCCTGGGATGTAGTTAATCTTTTTCCAAGTATACCACCCAAGATTCCTTCAACCCTAATAGAATAGTTACTTAATAGCAATCTTGTTAATCCTTTCATAAAATCGTATATATTGTCGCTTTTGGAATTATGCTTGGAACAGAATTATTTTAGTTTCAACGATAAGATTACAGCAGTACTGAAGGCTCAATTATGGGAAACCTTCTGAGCCCATTGTTGGCTGATGTATTCATGGATAATTTGGAACAGTCAATTCATAATCATCCTGTTAGACGACAATTCGTTTATTGGTTTAGATATGTGGATGATATTATTTTTTGTTTCACTGGTACTCTTAGACAACTAGACTGCTTTCAAACATTCATTAACACTTTACACCCTAATATAAAATTCACTTTAGAGATGGAAAAAGATAACTCAATTGACTATTTGGATTTGAAAATAACAAAAGTAGATAACAAACATAATTTTTCAATTTCTCGCAAACCATCGCACACTGATAGCGTCATACATAGTACTTCCCTACATCCATTCCAACACAAAATGGCAGCTTTCAATAGTATGGTACATCGTTTAGTAAATATTCCACTTTCAAACGCCAATTTTAACATCGAGAAAAATATAATTAAACAAATTGCCGTAAATAATAATTATGATCCCAATATTATAGACAATATGATAGATAAAAAGTTTTTCAAAAATGCGATTAACCAGGTGTACTCCCTTACTAAAAATAATATCAAATATAACAGCCTCACTTTCATCGGAAATTCAAGTAAAAAACTCTCTTATCTAAGCACAATATTAACATTGGTTATCGCGCCGGTAATAATTTAGGAAATCATATAAAAAATAATAAATCCAAAGTTCATAAAGATAATAAATCAGGAGTATATAAAATTGATTGTGGCGATTGTGATAAGTTTTACATTGGTAGAACTTTCAGAAGATTTCAAACTAGAATTTCAGAACACAAACGTAGCTTTGTTAATCAGAAGTCGGATTCACATTATGCAAACCATTTAATCCAAGGAAATCACACATTCAATTTCGATTTTAAAATATTAAATACTGAAAGTAAGGGAATCAAACTTGATTTTTTAGAATCATTCAGACCAATCTGTCTCACATCCTTCCTACTGAAGACACTGGAGAAGATGGTAGATAACTACATTAGAACCAAGATACTGGAGAGGGTGCCATTGCACCCCGGGCAGCATACATACAGGGTGGGCAGATCAACGGAAACCGCTCTTTATGTGCTTACCGAAAACACCCAGAAATCACTTGAGTATAAAGAAATGGCCATTTGCGCCTTTTTAGACATAGAGGAGGCATTCGACAACACCTCTCACGAAGCAATAAAAAAGGCCCTAATGAACAAGGGAGTGGACAAAACCACATTCGAACGGCCGAAACGAAGGGGGGGAAACCCTTTCCT
>JARQZK010000098.1:0-12500 GCA_030704885.1 Cynegetis impunctata
AAAAAACTGCGGGATTTTCATACCCTCTATTTTCCCCTCTTAGGTAAGATATATATTTAAAAATGAATGATGAAATATATACACCTTGAGATACATTGGAAATGGCGGGTGGACAGAGGCCTGTCCACATAGTGGGCTAACCATTGTACCATTTTATAAATATATATATATATATATATATATATATATATATATATATATATTATATATATATATATATATTATATTATATATTATATTATATTATTTATTCGATTGTTGTTGCCCGTGAACTATTTCTAATCTAAAAATAAAATCGAGTTTTTTAAAAGATTCAACAAGCCTGTTATTGCTAATAATTATCAGAAGATTATATATATATATATATATATATATATTATATATATATAATATACATATATATTTATATATATATATATATATATATATATATATATATATATATATTTATATTTTATATACATATACATATATATATATATATATATATATATATATCAATATATATATATATATGTATATATATATATTATATATAATATATATATAATATATATATATAATAGTATATATATAATATATATATATATATATATATATATATATATATTATATATATATAATTATAATATATACTTATAAAAACAAAAATATCTTGGAAAAAGTGAGCCACAACTACAGCACAAGATACAAAGAAAAAAGCAGTGTTGCTGTTCCAGTTTTGTATAAAAATATCAGTTACCGTTGTTTCTCTAACATTGCATTGAAAGTATATAATTCCTTGACAGACACGTATAAAATGTACCTAACTGATATAAAATCCATTAACATCATAAAATCACTGTTCAAAAAGTATATTATCCATCTAGGTAGAAATACTGCCATTTCTACAACTCATTGAGAAAGGACCTTCTTCTCCTTTCACCGTTATTTGAAGAACTGAGTTGTTGTTCTGCTATATGAATATATGTATGCGTCATGATATAAAGGTGTAATGCCCATGCACAACAGAAATGTTTTAATGGGCGAATAACTTCTTGTTTATTTGGACGCAATTATTGTATGTTTTTGCTGCTAATAAACATTATTATTATTATTATATATATATATATATATATATATATATATATATATATATATATATATATATATATATATATATATAACAGTGGCGCACCCAGGGGGGAGCCATGGGGCTGCAGCCCCCCCCCCGAGATTTATTGTAGTGACAAAAGAATTGAGATTACTAAGATAATAATTGTAAAATGAGCTCTTCTACTACTATAAAATGAGCCCACTGGTCACTATCGGTTAACCATAAGATCTATTATGATTTACCGGATACGGATGTGCGTTTTCTATTTAAATTTAAGGAGTTAAATTTTGATTCAGCCCCCCCCCAAAACTCAATCCTGGGTGCGCCCTTGATATATAATATATATATATATATATATATATATATATATATAAATATATATATATATATATTTATTTTTATCCCATATTCATCTCATATTTGCAAAGGATTGCTATTTTTTCAGACATTGTATCTGGTCTAATCAAGACAAACATTACTTCTTACGTTCTTATTCCTTGGAATATAATGTTTCAATTGTTTCCGTTAATCATTTATGATTAATGGATTATTTTTATCATTATCATTAGAATAAATACATTTAATTTTATTCTTAGTGGAATCATAATGTGTATGTGAAAAATTGATAAAATAAACATGAAGATGGACGTATGCCCGAAACCGGTCCGCTAAATCTATTCATAATTACAATATTTTTTTCTAATAGTAAACATAGTAAATTTAATTTTCCAATATTTTCATTCTAATTTTCTCGAAAATATTTTTTGAGTACTTAATTTCAATATTTTTAATTGGCTCATAAACAGATTATCAAAACACATTATTAATGAGAACTAACGTGTTTCATCTATTCAGTCAAGTTAATAGAAAAACCTTGTTAATTTATTTACATAGTCACAAACAAAAAATATATAACAATACGAATAATGAATGAACAACAGATATACGGTAAAGATATTAAATTAGATAGAAAATTGTAAATGCCTAAGTATTTTTGAGGTTGTTAAATATACAATAGTTATTTCATAGCATTTTTTTTGAATAAAAATTATTAATATTATTTCGTTTTTGTGGATTAAAGGTGTGTCTCCACCTAAGAAAAATTGTCAACTTTCGTCACCAACACGTGTTGACCACATAAAAGTTGGCAATTTTTCTTTGGTGGAGACCCATCTTCACAGAAACTTTTGTCACCAACACTTGTTGACAACACAAAAGTTTTTTTTGGTGGAGAATATAACAAGGAGTGTTTTCCAAATTATCAATTTGCAGGAAACTTGTATAATAAAAGTTATTAGGTATAATTCCCAGTTTAACATCAAATACTATAATATATGAATATAACATGAAAAACATATAAACTGGATAACTATTATACAGTTTTTTCATCAAAGATCTTGTTGCCATATGCTTAAGCCTGCAACTCAATATCTCGTATCTATCACCTGTCAACAAGCTCACCAAAATCTGACATAGTTTCAGTTATTACTGAAAATTCCAAAATTTTCTTTCCCGACCAATGATTTTTATCTGTACTTATTATATTTCAATTGTACACTTCTATTTCAGGGCTGAAAATTGAACAATTTCCAGAATAATTTTGACAATAAACAGATGTTTTCAACAAAAATACCATCAATGTGAGAATTTATCTTACAGAGGGCCATATAATAAATAGCTAGCATAGCAGTACTTGTTGCATTCTTGTTAATTTCACCTAAAAAGCACTTCATATTGGGAAAAGATGTTCATTAATTTGCCATTAAGAGGTATATGTTTAAGGATATCCTCATAGTTCTTATAAAAAGGATCTTCTTGCATGATCCATCAATATAAATTATTAAAGCAAATTGTTGATGTCCCTAATTTTAAATAATATAAATTAATAATTTCTCTCTATGCTTAAATTACCATTTCGCATATCATGACAATTGTATCAGAAATTTAGTGGGTGAGAATCAAAGACCAATTGATCGATCAATTTATGAGAAGGTTCTTAATGAATCTGTGTTTAGTAGAACAAAAAATAGTAACTACAAGAGATATCTTTGAAAAAAAATTTTCAGTTCAATAAATTTTAACTTTTCATTTACCATTTCATGAATGGAGAATCTTCAAAGAAAAATCGATACACTTACCTTTGCTTGGGTTCTGCTATCATGAATACATTTCCTAACTTATGGAAAGCACAAATTACTGCAGGCAGACATAATAAAAAATAAATTCTCTTTTGATATCTCCCGAAATCTCCTAACAAGGTAATAACTTCTTCGTAACCCATAATGTATAAATAAAAATGTGGAATTTAAAAAAAATGAACACCTAGTAATTCAATTCATAAATACTTATTTCTGTAAAATTTCATTAAAAAAATACGAAACAAATTGGTCTCAACAAAATTCGACTTTATGAAATGAATGATTTAAGGTTATGTGTATTATGCATATGGCACTGGCACTTTAAGCTGTATGTAACCAGACGAAAATGTGAAGTTGAGTGGTTAAACTATTATATTATACTTTTCATACTACTATTATCAAGATAATTAATTAATACGTCGAGTAGTGAGAACCTGACAACGACAACCAGATTACACTAGAGGCCAGAGTATTATCAGCATTTAACCATGGATAAGGATAACGTACAACTAGATGACTAATACAAAATTGTACACTTTCCTGTATATATAATATAAAATTATAATATTTTGTCGTTGCAAAACTGTAGCGCTAGCGCAACCTTAGATTACTTTTGGATCATTGAAGTCTAAAACTTGACCTACTCGACTACTCCGATTTTGGTTTTGTGTGACATGGACGAGATCAACGGAGCATAATCATTTTGTAGGCTTTTGCACCGTATATTATTAAACTAAGTTTAATAATAAACAGAGTTTAATTTGACACTTGACAAACGAAAATGTCAAATTAAACTCGGTTTATCATTAAACTATACGGTGCAAGAGCCCATATATCATATTTCTAATTTTTTGCATATATTTCATTAAAAAAAATATTTAATAGACACCAGAATAATAAGTTTTACTGCAGACACATTGGTTAAATTATACTGGCTACGTTGTCTTTGAAAGATTTTAAATACCTATTATTTTATGAAATTTTCGCTAATAAATCATTTCATTTCAAATATTGTTATTGGTACTTGCTTTATTTTCTCAAGCAATCTCTACGTTATGTCTCAATCGTATTCGTTAGATTAACCTGCTTCTGAAAAATAAAAAAATACATTTTGGTTCACGTTTTTCTGACGTCTAATGTACCTGTACATGTTGGCAACAAAAATGGGGGAAAATACGAACGTCCTTTGCTTTTTTGAAAGATTTAAATGCAGAATGTAGTCCTTCATTCCCGCCTTACGTATGATATTGGCTTTAGAATCGAGTTTTTTTTTCTTGAGATATAATTTCAACTCAATTTATATAAAAAAGAATATTAATAATAAACTTTGTTAGGTGAACACACTGGAGACTGGTGCCCGATTTCACCAACGAGATGTAAGGAAGATAGGAAATAAAGAAATACCTAAATCCGATTTCACCAACCTAAATAAGAAATACCTTGTTAAAAACTTGGTTTGGAAAGTTTCGTGCATATAATTGGTACCACTGTTTAATACTAGACTGTAAATTCAATAAAGGATAGTAAGAAGAGAAAAAATGATAGAAATATAATAATTTTATTATATCCTAATAAGCTTTATAAAAAAGGATGGGTACAATGAACGGTTCACACTGAGTAGAAAATTTCGAAAATATGAACCAGACGAACAAATATGTTGGCAATGCCTTTACCAATACCAATCTCTGTGTCTAAGCTCTACCTCTAGTAGACTGACTAGTACCCAGTGTTGCCAACTCGAAATTTGTCTTGGAGGTAGTTATGATTTCAGAGGTTGGTAGTTTCCTACTAATCTTACTTTGAAAAGTAGTTAGATCTACTAATTTTTTTTTAGTGCCCTCACAATAATAATATGATACACATAATTGATGTTTCTATTGGGCAACAAATATTTCACCTCTTAGGTAATATGGAGTTATGTCCAGAGTAACCGATTTTGATAAAATTTTGGATTCTTGCTTATTTTCGGCTGAAAAGGCCGAATATAAAGTCAGATTTTGTCGCTTCATCACCTTTTTATTCCAAAAAATTAAGCTACCAAATAGGCTCTGCACCGTTTTATTATAAAACGTCGTTTAGCTAAACTTGGATTATGCGAGGTTTAAGACGGCTTGAACGCCGTTTATATTGTGGTGCATGTGAAAATGTCAAATTAAACTCGGTTTATCATGATTTAATAATATACGGTGCAACAGCCTAATAAGCTATTTTAATCTCATTAACCTAACCTCCGACTCCAAGAAATTATTAAATTCATGAAATAGATAAACTTTATATTGAAAAAGACGATTCTTATTAATGCGTGCGTGCAGCGCGCAATTCAAATTTCGAATAGGCATAAAAGGTAAATAAAATGTCAGAGCATGAAGTAATGTCCTCTCTCTATTTATTTATTATATTTAATGAACCCGTTGAGAGATTAGGTAAATAGAAAAATAGATTCATGAAAAAAAATTAAAGGCATTAGGATCATTTTTCAAAAATTTGAAAGGTTGGTAGATTTTTTGTCCAAGGTGGTAGGTTGGGGTTAGATACTAAAAGTTGGTAGATCTACCTAAAAGTAGGTAGAGTTGGCAACACTGCTAGTACCACTAAAAAAATAATAGCTTAATAGCTGAAAGAATCAACGAATGGAAATGGGTTATGTTATATATCAAACTGAAAAACTGAATCAATTTAATTAACTAAACCGAACCAAGTAAACAAGTTTGTAGCACTAAAAATGGAAAAAGTAGAATTTAATGTTTATGAAATGTTGTTTAATTTCAGTTTGTAAATTTGTAGTTGTCATAACATAAGTTGAATAATGTTGCTAACGAATAAGATATTAATTGAGGTGACCAATATGCTGAGTAACTTAAAAGGCTGAATATGGTTTATTTCAGGTGAAACATTTGCTTTGTTATTGTTGATAAAAGTTCATAAGAATGATTATTATCTTGAATTGTTACATCCAGCCAATTGTTATATTAAGTTAATAATACTTCTTACAAATTTAGGACTGAAAAAGATAAATATTTATTCAGAATATGTGAAAAAATTGCATAAAAAAGTTTATTATCTTGTATATCCGAAATTATATAGAACTAGCGACGAACTCCGGTGTTGCCCGGGTCAGTAGTAATAGAATCAGTTTAGCACTTCAGTTGTTATTGATCTGTTGACCATAGCTGAGACTACTGACAAAAAAGCAATGAACTGCGTGAACCATCAACGATCAAGTCTTATTACATTTTAGAACACAACCTAAAGTTCAGATTAGTCGAACAATGTGTTTTTGCCACTCATATCTATTATCTTATTTAAAAATTGTTCATTGATAGATTATCACCAAACTCTGTTCTGTTATACTGTCATTGAGAACTCGTAGATTTAAGTCTATTATGTTGGAATTGCTTATGTGTCTGAACATAAGATTAATTATGATGTTACTTATAATTAAGAGAAAGCCTTTATATTCATTATTTGATATCTACTTTGTAAAAGTTGGAAATATTCATTCATTTGAAAGACATTTATAATTTTCAGGTTCATCAATAAGAAGATATTTTTGCTGCTGAAAAAAAATAAATATTTTTATATTTTACTAACATCAGTAATATGCTTTGTTACTTATACAGAAGTGATCTCATACGTTATAAATAAAAAGAATTGGTTTAATCTACAATGTTTGTATCCCAACCAGTGCCTTAAAGTCTTGTTGGTAGCAGACCCACAAATAATTGGAAATGAACAAATTAAAATTCTAACTAGTTTAGCCCAATACGACAGTGACAGGTGAGTGAAAGGAAAAGTTCTTGTAACAAGTAATTCTAATGGATGGATATATATATATATATTAAATAGTTGATGGAATCCGTCATTACTACATGATAATTTAACATGATGAACAAAAACTAAATTTGAATTTACTACGTTTATTATCACAAAAAAACTTTGAAAAAAATCATCTGCTCGATGATGGTGACCAAAATTACAATTGCAGTGTTATATTTTTCAAAGTATTTTTGTGATAATAAACGTAGTAAATTCAAATTTAGTTTTTGTTCAACTAATATATCAATAATAATTTGAAGTTGATATTTCATTCAAATTGATGTTAAATTTGTTATTGTTACTGTTATTATAGTTATATATATATTTATATTTATATATATATATATATATATATATATATTATATATATATATATATATATATATATATATACATATATATATATATAATATATATATATATATATATATATATATATATATATATATATATATATATATATATATATATATATTATGTATATATATATATATAATATATATTATATATATACATATATATTTATATATATATATATAATATATATATATATATATATATTTATATATTACATATATATAAATTTATTTATTTATATATATATATATATATATATATATATATATATATATATATATAATATCATCATCATCACGTAGCGCTACAACCCTGGGTGGGTCTTGGCTGACTGTACAACTTTTTTCCAATTTGTTCGGTCTTCCATCAATCTAGGGTCAAATGGAATGTTCATTTTCCGGAGATCTGCTTGGATGTTGTCTCTCCATCGCATTCTGGGACGTCCGAGTGGTCTTTTGCCTGTGGGTATCTCCTCCCATACCAGTTTTACAAGTCTTTCGTTATGCATTCTGTGCACGTGGCCTGCCCATCTTAGTCGCTGTGATTTAATTTCTTGGACAATATCGTCGTCGTTGTAGAGTGCTTTTAATTCGATATTGGTTCTGATCTTATACTGGTTTGTGGTGATGTCATGGTGAGGTCCGAAAATTTTTCTAAGTATTTTTCGTTCAAAGCGTCTGAGCTTTTCTTCGTTTGCTTTGGTCATGGTCCATGTTTCGCATCCGTATGTTATTACAGGTCTGACGATGGATTTATAGATTTTGATCTTTGAACTTCTTGTGAGATTTTTTGATTTTATGAGCTTATTCAGTGCAAATAGACAGCGGTTTGCAGATTGGATTCTGTCTTTTATTTCTTCGGTAACATCGTTGTCCGCTGTGATTACGGCCCCCAGATACTTAAAACGTTGTACTCTTTCGAAATTAAAGGTGTTGATCGTCACATTTTGTCCTATTCTGTCTCTTTGTGTCGTTCTATTTATACACATATATTTCGTCTTCTCTTCATTAATCTTCAGCCCTACTTCACTTGTTGCTCTTTCCACCTTGTTGAAAATGTCTTTCATGGATAGGATGGAGTCTCCAACGAGATCTATGTCATCTGCATATGCGAGTAACAGCTTGGGGCCTTGAACCGATAGCAATTCTGTTTTTATTTCGGCCGACCTCATGGCTTTCTCTAATACAAGGTTAAAAAGTAGTGGAGATAATGCATCACCCTGTTTAAGTCCACTGTTGATTTCATAGCTGCCAGACAGTTTATTATTTACACGTACTTTTGATATTCCACCCTCCATACAGACTTTGGTCATCCGAATGAGTTTCTTTGGTATTGAGAACTCCGCCATGGCATTCCATAGTTGGCTTCTTTCTACGCTATCATACGCCTGTCGAAAGTCTATGAAAAGATTGTGTATGGGTATGTTATACTCCCATCCCTTTTCTAGAAGTTGTCTCAACGTGAATAATTGATCTATTGTTGATCTGTTTGACCTAAACCCGGCTTGGTATTCGCCTAGGACATTTTCAGCATAAGGGATTATTCTACCAAGAATGATGTTTGAGAGGGTTTTATATGCCGTGTTTGGGAGTGAGATTCCTCTATAATTCGCGCATCTTGTTTTGTCCCCTTTTTTGTGGATGGGCACTATTATGTTTTCCTTCCATCGTGCTGGTATCCTTTCTTCTAACCATATGTGCGTTATTAGCTGGTGGATTTGGCGATGTAGTGCGTCTCCCCCATATTTCAGAAGTTCTGCTGGTATCTCGTCCGTGCCCGGCGCTTTGTGATTTTTCAGCTTATTTAAGGCCTTTTGGGTTTCTTCAAAGGAGGGATTTTTGACGGGCATGTCCGCTGTGATATAGATCTCTTCTTTGTGCTGTTCTTCGTGTATGATGTTTAGAAGGTCTCTAAAATACTTTTCCCATTCTTCAGTTATTTCCTTACCGTTGATTATCATGCGGCCTTGGTTGTCTCTCAGTGTATGGATGGAATTGGTTCTATGCCCTCTTTTCTCAGAGGAAATTGCTTTATAGAATTCTCTGGAGCCTGGTTTGGGCCGGTCTCTCTCCATAGTTCCATATTTTTGTTGTTCGTAGTTTCTTTTCTTTGTGCGTATTATTTTTCTTGTTTCTTTTCGGCAGTCGTCATATTCCTTTTTACTTTGATCTGTTTGCAGTTGTATCCAAGTCTTTCTTACTGTTTGTCTTTTTTCCAGTTGTTTCCGACATTCCTCGTCATACCATGTTTTTTGCCCTCTTCTGCTTACTCCTTCCAAAGATCTTGTCAGCTGTCTTGGTTATTATTTCGGCAGTCGCTTCCCATAGCTGTTCTATATCATTGTCTTCTCTTTCAGAGTTCAAGGTTTGTTCAAGTTGTTCTCTATAGTTTTGTTGTTTCTCTGCATTGTGTGTTTCGTCCATGTTCCATTATGGGTTTATTGTTGTTTTATTGTATTTGTGGCTAGATATTCTGGATGTGACTTTTGCCCTGACCAAGTAATGATCTGTGTCTCCGTCTATTCCTCTCAGGCTTCTTACGTCTATAATGTTGTTACCATGACAGGCATCTACAATGATGTGGTCAATTTGGTTGCGCGTAATATGGTCGTTTGAGACCCAGGTTTGCTTATGGATGTCTTTATGCGGAAACATGGTTGACTTTATTAGCATATTATTAGCTGCTGCAGTTTCTGTGAGTCTTAAGCCATTGTCGTTGGATATATTGTGTAGGCTGTGTTTACCTATTGTGGGGTATAGGCTAGGTTCTTTGCCTATTTTAGCATTAAAGTCCCCGCAGAGTATGCGCATATCATGTTTGGGCATCGTATCTATCTCTCTTTCTAGGGCATCGTAGAAGTCATCCTTGATATCTTCATCCTTCTCTTCCGTTGGTGCATGCGCTGAGATAATCGAAATGTTGTATCGCTCTCCCTTCATTCGTATGTAGCATATCCTTTCATTTATAGGTATATATAATATATATATATATATATATATATATATATATATATATATATAGTTATATATAGTATACATATATATATATATATATATATATATATATATATATATATATATATATATATATATATATATATATATATATATATATATATATATTTCACATGTTAATTATTTTCTGAAAATATTTTTTTAGCAAATGTTGTTTCAGTTATCTCAAGAAAACATATCTACATGCCTTTAATTTTATTAAACCTAACATCACCATATTTTTGGGTGACTTAATGGATGAAGGATCAACATCAACAGACGTTGAATACAATAAGTACCTGAGACGCTTTAATCACATTTTTCCCCAATATGACAGTATACAAGTATGTTCTTTGAAACCTTACCTTTTGGCTTGTCGAACAAAATTATATTTATTTGCTAATTATCCTTTTTTTTTGTAGAATTTTAAGGCTGGTTCAATTTACAGCTTGTTTTTTCACAGCATTTTGAAACTAATTCCTAAGTCTGTAGTATTCATTTGGGGCATTGTTTTAGGTTTCATTCAGACCGAGTAATATTTCTAACAGCTTTTATTTCGTAACTAGATGTTGATAACACCCTTTTTATTTCCAATACATCTATCAGTTAATCACTACCACATTATAATTACTAACTCAATTATCATCTTTTAATGCGGATTATTATGTTGTGCTCTTATATGTCTGTCAGTCTGTCTAATACTTACTCCTTCCATGAGAAGGTAACAAATTTTTTAGTTACCTATAGGGTTGCCAACTCTCGAGAGGACCAACCCGGGAGAATTTTAAGTAGTCGACTAGGGGGGGTAAAATTGTCAATCAATTTTAAATTTATATTATTATACTTTTTTTTCGAGCAGTATCTAATATGTATTTTGCGTTTTTTCTCCACAAAATCAAAATCATTAAAGATCAAAGTTTTATTAGAGCGACGGTTGCATATGATTTCAGAAAAACCGGAGAAATTATTGTAACCCGGGAGGTCGGGAGGATAACCATTATTACCGGAGTCTCCCGGGCAATCCGGGAGAGTTGGCAACCCTAAGTACCTATCTCTGGAAACCTTTATTTTTATCATATGGTTTGATAATAGTATCTAGATTTTTTTGTTAATATATTCTTCAAAAGTACTTTTGAGGAGTATTAAAGGTCGAAGGATTCTGTGCGATTTGATATGATTATTACAAGATAATCATAATTTCTCAAATACTAATATATTTGTTGGAGCATATTTTTTTGAATTTACTATATGGCAAACAAAAAGACACCTAGGAAATCCTGAATTGTTAACCGCTTGTTTACTCAAGGTGGCTATTCAATTTGTGTCAGCAATTAGAGTGTATTCAAATATAGCAATAATAAATTCTGTATTTTGATCAACATTTGCAATTTTATATCAAAGAACTAAGCTCTTCACAAATGTTGCTGCAGTAGTCTCAGCTCTTTGTTTGAACTGGTAAGAAATGTTCAACATACCTGATTAGCTCATACTGCTTGTCAAAATATAACAAATGTTTTCCTCGTTTGTATTTCTATTGGTTCAATTGATACTCGATAAAATTCATATTTTACAGTCTGTTTAAGGGGTGCTTTTGTTATTCTAGATTATTTATGTTTCTGGAGGTCATTAAATCTTTCAAGGAAGCTGTTGGCATCTCTTGCTATATATTATATTCAACAATAGGGCGAAACTCAACTTTAGCGACGGTAGTGTAGGGAACCGGAAGGGCACTTTTTTGACACAGTTTTTGAGTTGATGTACATTATTTTGTCTCATTGGCATTACACTGGAAAAGAAAAATGACATAACTTTACAACCTTCCCGTTATTAAAGTTGTGACCACTGTTTTTGTTAACTCATTTTGTCCAAATAGATCTAAGTAAAGACATAATTTCTGCGTAACATTTATGAACAGCTTAAAATAATTTGCGAACAGAACAAGATATTTTTTATTTAGATGAATCTTTTAATATAGGATAATGCACCTTTAATGTATCAATATTCTCCAGATCTTGTAAAGCATCTAGTGAGATATATTTTACCTAAAAAACATTTTGCATTTAAAACTATTCAAATCAACTTAATTTCCGAAAACGGGTA